>BMAV01003937.1:153167-212731 GCA_019973955.1 Trichonephila inaurata madagascariensis
TTTTTTTCCAACAAAGGGCAACTATACAATCTAACTTATCCCCAATTTGAAAAAGGGAATCTGTGAAATGGTTAGTCTACAACTTCAGCCCTTATCTTAAGTAACTGTCAAATTTTTTTTTATAACTTTACAAGAATGCAATCACTATTTTAAAGATAAAGAACCAATCTTGTTTGGCAACTGAAAAGAAAGAGAGAGTAATGATATTTTCAATGATGCCACTATTTGAAAAGCTTTGTAGTGAAAAACAAGTCCAACAATCACAAAGTAAAATGCATATTTTATACACTTATGTCCATAAATTAAGGATAATTCAGAATCAGGAAATTGAACTCTAAAAAATATGAATATATCCCCCATAAAATGATTACACACCTCTTCAAAAACCATATGAAAATTGCAGGAAGCCATCGACAGTACGTCACAATGACGAGAGTGTAAAAGGGATATATAAGGAACACAAGCAAAGAAGTAAAATTGATCGCAAGCACTTTACAAGCCTCTCATTGCAACAACCGCATAGCTATGATACAAAGGATGATTTTTTACATGGTAGAATTATCAACCGTTTGGAATGTGGGCATACCCAGCTAGAAGTATTCAAGGAACTTAGAATCGCCCAGAGTGTCATCTCAAAGCTTTGGCCACGATTCCAAGAGATGATGGTAATACAAGTAGATGTTACAGCACGGGTCACCCTCCAAGTTACAATGCCGAAGGATCGATATTTGGCAGTTACTGCCAAAAGAAACCAATGGAGCACAGCATCAGCCACTGGTATGACAGTTTCAAGGCAGACCATACACAGATTGGTCTATATGCTTGTAAACCTCTCAGAAGTATTCCACTTACTGCAACTCGCTGTTGCCTGCATTGTGGACACCGGAACAGTGGGCTTGTGTGTTTCCCCAAAGAATCTAGGTTTAGCTTGCAGTCTGATTTTCACTGGACTTTCATATAGAGAGCGCCAGATACCTATTACCACCAAGAGACCTGCAAGTTCAAATTGAAACCATGACCGGCCAAATCTATCAGGACATCATCCAGGAACATGTAGGTTTGTTTCGCGACACTATAAGCAAAGAATTTGTTTATGGATGATAATGCTTTCAATCGAAAGATATCATTTGTATGGACTGGCCAGCATTATCACCAGACTTTAATCTAGTAGAGTATGTGTGGACATGCTTGGCGACGAGTTGCAGCTGATCAACCACCTCCATGTTTATCGGAACTTAAAAGAGCATTGCTCGATGTGTGTTTGTTGAGTGGTGTAATATCTCCCAAGATCAGATTGATACTCAGCATTGTATTGTCTGGTTTTTGTAAAAAGCTTTTTTTTGTAATTTGCTCCAGGGAGAAAAAAATCACAACTTTTATTATTAATGATATCAAACATGTAGTGGATCTTTTTTGCTCTTGACCCCTTTTGTATAATAAAAAGGCTTTACAAATAAGTCACATTTTTTTTTACTTAGGACTCATTTTTTGCCTGAACTTGCATTATCCTTATTTTATAGACATGAGTGTATTTATATGAGACAAACAAAATTACTAAAAGTATTGCCCTTGTGACGAATTATAAACAAAGCAAATGTCCATAATTATATTGAAATGAGTATGTATCCGTGCGTATTAGTTAGACAGTCCACAATGATTTGCTTGATGCATTTTAAGTATATATATGGTAATGTTTAATTAGATACAAATTGCACACTAATGATCTGTACAATTTTGATACAGATGTGCGCACACCAGCCCTGTATCAAATACTTATTGAAGAGCAAGAACAATATAGACAAAATATGATATATTTTGAAATCCATTAAATAAATTGAGTTTTGACATGCATTAATTGTGCGAGGAAATTTCATTATTTGAGCTTGATATGTTTAACAAATATTAAATATTCTAATTATACTTGTTTGTCATAATAATATCCTCTTCAGATATTTTCATAAGTTAATGAATATATATTCCACTCATCTATGACATAAGTTATAATGGGTTTATACTGGTACAATTAAATCAAAACAAAATATTTTTAATACATTTTATTAATGCATTTATTTAGATACATCAAGATAGAAGAGTTAAAAAAAACTTTTTTCACATCCAATGTAGAACTACATGAAATGATTTATGAGACTACAGGAATGTTTGATGAAAAAAACACAATAACGAGTGGGTGAAAAATATAACGTCAATGCAAATGAATAAGGTATTGATAACTTTCTACAGGTTTAAGAAGTGGGCTTCTCGGTGTTCATCAACAGGGTGATATTTTCACCTTTCAGCAAAATTCGACCTGTAAAAACAAAAATATTCTACATTTAAATGAATAAATTTTCAACACATACTTAATTATATAACTTAGGTTTCGCTCGAGAAAGATTCATTTTTTTAATATTAACTCAGATTTTAAAAAATACCCCTATTGCTTGGAAAATACATCCTGAAAAAATAAATATATGTCAAATACTTTAAATCATTACAGTACAGTCAGGTAAAAATAAAGTCATTCACAAATTCCTCTTCATTCAAAATTAAATGAAAGATTCAAACATTGCTTCACAAAAAACATGCATTTGTGGTCTGGACTACATTTTGTAAATTTAGAAAAGGAAAAAATGATAAGGAAAGAGTCAAAAAGAAAAAGAGATAAATCAAATATCCTAACTTGTACTTTTAATTTACCCTGAGAGCATGAAACTATTACCGATTTAAAATGAAGCTTATTTTCAAGAACCACTCAAGGACTATTGATGCCATATCTTGCAATTTTCAGCTTTGATTTAGTTAAAATACATTTCACTGAATGACCCAGTGCTAACATCCTTGACATAGAAAATGAACTCTGAACCTACAAGATTTCTTGAATTCTATTAATTTTTTTTAAAAATTAAAAGCATATTTTTTCTAAATTTAAGTGTCTAATTTAATATATATTACACTAAAACCTCATTTAGCATTTCCCAAAGCATACAAATAACTATTTGCAAGTTTTTCTTTCTATACTAAGCTAGTCTTTGTAACGAATGCAGAGAGGAGTGTACGACAAGATAATGGACAAGTGCCTAGGGTTTCTCTTTTTGCCTGTGGCAATGGGAGGAGGTGGTGCTCCAAAAAGGGAATTCCTCGTGACGCATTTGGAGGGATCAGACAGCTTTGAGCATGCATAATAAATACTTTTTTTGCATCCATATAAATAGCTTAATAAATGTTTGGTTTAATTGAGAAGCACTTGTCACTACATCAGTTATTTTAGATTCAGATTATTGATTTGTAAATTGGGGGTTCTGAATTGAGATACAACAGTCTTTTTATAAGACATGTGCTTTATTAATGTTGTAAATGGGACTCATGAAAATATTATTCTAATTTCATATATAATGTAAAAAGAGAGGAGAATGCATCATTAAAATAATCATGAGATCTCATCAATGCATATCTTACCCAACATCCTCCTTTCTTCATTTTGCTGCTTCTTGGTGATTTCTTCAGCTTCGTCCAATACAAGATTCATATATTCATCAAAACCCTTTATAAAAGTAAAATAATTAGAACTGAAATATGTTCTATTAAATAGGTAATATTTTTTCCTAATATAACCTAAACTTACAATGATGTGACCTTCAATACGAGTGTGAACATTTTCATACAGCCAAACCTGAATCTTCGATTTCTAAAAATAAATAAAACAGCTATTAGAATTGTTTTTCATATTAATTCAAATTGATTCATGTGCCTTGTAAATTTATGTAGTATAGCTATAACTAATGACACCATAGAATAAACTAAAAGAAATTAATTAGATGATGCATTTATCCTCCAAAATTTACGCATTAAGAAATGATTTGTAAAACATGTTCGAAAAATATGAGCAAATGCATTAAAGATAGATAACATCTTGCAAGTTGTTAGGAAGGTTGTAAATTTCATAAAAGCCAAGAGTTTGAAGATCTAATACCAGAATTTTATTTTATGGATTCTGAATTAGAAAACATGATTCTGTTAAGAAAAATGGTTATGTTAAAGTAAAACACATGAAAAAAATATATTTATAAAATGAAATGGAATTAACATGAAATTTTTGCTTTTTAAACAAGGATGAAACTTACAATCTTCTTTAACCCTAAAGGATAGAAATGCTATTTTCCCCCTCTCTATACCTCTCAAGAGAAATAATGAATTCTACATATGATTTACTTTAAACTAATTTTTAAAATCAAATCAAGAGTAATTAATGTACAGCTGATTAAAAGGATTCATTCAATATATTGTATTCATTCGAATACAAAGCATAATATTCTAAAAAAAAATTCTCAGTTTCATAACCAAAAACTAACATTTCATATAAAAGTTAATAATTACTACAGCCTTTTAAATTCATAGATTTACTTAGAAAAATTAAACAAGACATACTTACATTTTGAAGGTATCTAAAAATCAGGTTCTAAAAAGCCGTTAAGGAAATAAAAGTTTCATGGAATAATTAAATAAAAAGCAAACCATAAATAAAAAATAATTGACAACAGAATAATTTTAAGTTATACTCATAGTAATTATATTTTTTTTTAAACTCCCACACAATACTCATTGAAAATAATCCAAGCTTAACAATTATTATTTGTGCTCAAGATCTACAACAAAACAAGTTCAATCTCTAACTATTTAACTGCACATTTTATCAATTACACCATTCTAGCTGTATAAAAAGTGATAACAAGTGAATTGAAACTTACTGAGTTCTGGGGATCACAAGTTGCATATTATACCATTGATTAATTTCTCCTAATCAAAAGTTATTGTCAAATGCTGCAATATGCAGACAATAAGGGATAACCATTCAGTATTAGTTCCATGGAATGACTTCCATTTGGCAACATCTTTAAATTTGGCGATTATGGTCAATGGTATAATATGCAAGTACACCCTTAAAAAAAATTTTTTTTATGGGGAGTTTTGCTTTAAAATTACACTATAACTAAAGATTAATTCAAAATAAAAAGAAGCTACAACAGAAACTAACCAGGCACAACATTAAGTCAAACACTAACAATTACATAAGACAAATTTATCACAAACCAACTAGGTAGCCTTTACTCAAAATTTTATATAAAGGATGAATATTAAGATATTTACAATAGATAAATATTTTGTATCCAAGAAGCAGTAAACTAATCCAAATTATTTTAGAAATATTTGGTCACTTTATTTATTTATCACTTCAGCGGATACGAGAAAAAATAAAACTCGTGTCCTCTCTAAAATACTTTACATACATTTCATTGAATGAAAGAACTTAAAAAAAAAAAAATCTAAGCTATGTAAAACCTGGCTACTTTATATGAATTTAAAGTATCTTTTTCTTGGTTTTCCTCGGCAAAGAATTAGTAGAATTTCAGACTTAAAATTCATACTGCGGCCATTCCATTAAAATTGAGATGAATTAATTTTGATCTTAGTGACAAAGAAATCGACATACAATGAACAACGCGAACATGGCGCCGAAAATGGCAATGAAAGAGAATATGGAAATAAAACACAACTTGAATGTGTTTCATTGACTTCGCAAACAGTAAAGATCATCAAACAAATTTAATTTTAGTTTACGTAACTTATATGAAGACACAAAATTCAAAATAATCTTAATATTACATTCTTCAAACTTTTCACCAACAGATTTTGAAAAGGATACAATAGGTTGAACCATAACCTTTTGAACTTTCTGGCCTGTTTTGAAAGACATTTTGAAGCAATCAGGGATAAACCACAGCAAAATTTAGAAATATATCGTCTAAATTTTAAGAAATAACGCTAGACAATAGTGTTAGCTGTTCACTTAAAACGCACAACAGCAGCTGTAAGACCGGCCACAGAATGTTGCCAAATTTCTGTATCTAAATAAATATGCATTTTGTTTGATTTTAATATTTCATTTTATCGATATAACTTAGAAAGGTTCAAGTGTAGTATAGGGGGGGGGGCACTTTTTGATTTGACAATTTTCCTTCAGATTTGGCGATTTTTATCTAAATGTTATGATGAGATATCAAACTCATTCTAAAATAAATAATAAATAATTCCGAAAAAGTACCTTGGCGACTACTTTTAGTCTTCAAAATAAAGGACTGCGCCAAGTGCCCCGCCCCCTATACTACACTTTAACCACTTTGAAATATAGAATTTATTAAGTCAAATATAATCGTAATCTAATTTGATTTTCTCAAAAAATATTTTATGAAATATCACAAGACTACGTGAAGTTAAATGAGATACTTCACAAGTATATCATTTGTCAATGTTTTAGAATACTTTTTTAAATCTGCTTTTAATAATCTCATCGTAACAATCTGATAAATATAAAATTAACTCATGATGCAGTATTACATTCAACAAACTTTTGATTAAAGAAAAATTTAAAAAAAAAAGGGGGGGGAGGGGATTTTTGCATAACACCATGTATCAATCAAGTAATCAACACTTGTAAAGAAAAAAAAATGTAAACCACGTGGTCTATTTCATTATTATACTGTGTGGGATAGCTTTTGTTGCTCTAAATCCCCAATAAAAATATTAACTATTAACTATCCTGTATGTGTGTGAGCACTTTTTTTCTCCCCTGCTGATTACATGTTCTTAGGATTAAGGCTTTTTTAATGTTCCCTTCTGAAAAATATTTTTTGCTAAATTTTTAAATTATTTAAAATGGGTGGAAGAGGACGGGGTCGAGGACGAGGAATACCTTTTCGAAGAGTTGGCTTTGGTTCAGAAGATGTTTTACCTCCTTTAAACCAGCCACCTCCAATATATCCAGTATAGTATTTCAACTAAATTTTATTATTTGTACATTATTAAAAATTGTTATTTTAAGTAGATAATTTTTTGGAACATTTTGTAACAATTTACTCAATGAATTAGTAATGTTTATGTTAAAGTTTCTCTCACGTATGAAATGTATCTATATCTTGAGTATAAACAATTAAATGTCTGTAAGATATTGAAAAAAAATTGAGATGTAACAACTTTACGACATATTATTGAGTATATTACTAGGTACTATTTCCTTTTGAATGTATTCTTTTTCTACCAAGAATTTTATTCTTCATTAAATCGTTGATCATACCTTACAATTTAATAGATTGCAAAGATTCCCGAATTTTTTCAGTGACCACTTGACAGTTATTGACTTCATATTTTGATTTAGGATACATAATTCTAAGCATCTTTTGATGAAAAATACCATTTATATATATTGACTGTAAAAGAGGTAATAAACATGCATTTCAAGAATCAGGAAAGAGTTATAAGGGTTCATCTAAAAATTAGCAATATCCACATGCATAGCAATTCATTTAAAAATGACTGATCATTGAAATTCAGTCATGTATCAGTATAAAGAAAGCGTATATTTCTTTTTAATGAAACTTTTATGTATAGAAGTATCTTTTATTTCATTTTTTTAATGTACATGTGTAAATATTGTGAGATGTAGTTAAAATTTGTTTTACTAATATTTTGAGTGTACCTAAGTATTAGTGGGAGAATTTCCAAAAAGGAAAAATAAATATATTTTCAGCTGTTAGTTGTATGTTGAGAAGTTTCAAGATAAATGGTAAAGGCATAATTTTTCTTTGTAGTGTTTTTAATTTTCAGTTGATATATGCTTTCATCTTAACTAATTTTATGGTTTGTTTGCAGAGAGAAACATGGTAAATAAAGTCTTAATGTATATTTTACTTTTAGATAGCGATAATATTCATTATTATAAAAATTTTCTAAAACATTTCATTCACAAAATTTAAAGTATTTTTTATTTGTTGATTAATATGTTATTTTAGTACTTACATGTAATACTGTCAACCAATTTTGCCAATATGTTACCAGTTTAAAAGATTGTCCCATATGCTCTCTGTCATCATTTGTATTGTTTGCAAGCTTGCACAGGAAGGGTTTTCCACAATTGGTTACATATCACAGCATTTAGAGTGATGTCTTTTAATTTGAAAAAATTGGTTGTTGGTATAATTCATTAATACCATTATTATGAAGATTAGAATTTTAATGCTGTTTTGAGATGAATTTATAATTTTTTTTGTCATTATATGAAGTATTTTGTTTTTTTTCATCCTACATCCATCTTCGGCATCTCTGCCATTAGTCAACGAGTAGTCCAATAAAATGATGAAGCAAAAAAAATCAAAATTTGTCTATAGGGATGTCTACAAAAAACTTCAATACTGTGGGGCAGTGTCTAAGGTGGTCACCATCCATTTCACCCTGGTGGCACAGAGGGCAACAAGCAGAATCCTTTACTCCAATGCGATGTAAATGCCTCTGCAAATTGTCATGTTCAGTAAGTAAACGAAAGCATGCAACTTCAACAGATCCAGGCAGGGAACTGGGGATTCTACCACTTTTGTTAAGCAAGATGTTCCACCTTTTACCTGCAGCTGCCTCACCATACTGGGAGACTATTAACTTGCAGTTTACTGTAAATGAGTCTTTTGATGTTACGCAGTGGCAAAGGAGAGTCAGGTTGGGACATGAGAGATCCTGCTTTAGCAAGCCTATCTGCTTTCTCATTTCCGGAAATGTTACGATGGCTGGGAATCCACTGGAGGGTAATACTTTCTCTAGACTTCCCAAATTCATTGACAGAAAACACAATATTGCATTCAGAGCAGCTTTCCAATTTATCAATCACAAATGATATTGCTGCTATCTCTCCATCAAAATTATCACAATACTTTCCAACAGGAAAACTAATACTGAAAGCACTTGAAAAGGCTCCAGCACCAGCATTTTTAATAGCAGCTTCTTCTGAACCATCTGTGTATACATAGAACCATTTGTTAAGAGGATATCTGCAATGTATAGTAGCAAGAGCAGCACTTTTTAAGTCACTTTGTATAGAAAATTGTTTACCAACATTCCAAACAAGATCCAGGTGGCTCTCCAACATCACCTGGCATACAATAGAGTTAAATTCCTGTGGGAAAACTTGGTGATTGGGTGTAGGAATATCACGTAAGTGTCATGAAGAAGGAATGACTTATGGGTTCTTAATCTCTTATTTGTGGATCTATAATAATTTAGGAAATTGTTTCTTCTTAAGATCTTTTCAACCAGCTTTAGGAAGGATCTTTTCAACCAGGATTATATGTAGTATTAAATTTTATGAAAAGTATGTACATCTAAATTATCAGATTTAAGTAAAATAAAATATAAGGACATTTTTCTGTTCGTGATTAAAGATATTAAAAGAATTACGATGAAATTCAGCATATAACGCACACTTTTAACACCAAAAATAAGGTCAAAACTTATGGGTGTGCATTATACGCCAGGTATAAAAATGATAGTTTTAAAAATAAACAAAAGGATAAGCATAAAAAAAAATTGGACTTCTCCATAGATTTCAATACTGTTTATTTAAAAGCAAAGACACACCTAATGAATTTAAAGAGTTGTAGTTCTAGAAAAAACTATTTTTTCAAAAGTCTGGGATAATATCTCAAATAAATGACTTCAAAATATAAGAGCATTGTATTCAGGTTCCTTCGTAAAAAAGGAGTTGCACGTTATACATCGAATATACCTAAAAACTAAAAAATGCACTCTTGAAAGTATAGGTGCATGTTATACACCGGTGCGCATTATACGCCAGATTTTACAGTATATTGAATCAGTTCATATATGTATCTTATGTTCAGTACTTGCATATTAATCATCAACCTTTTTTTTCCTTTCAAGTCTAAAAGCAGTACCAAATGCCATCATATTTATCAGGCAATAATGAAAAATATCTCTACATGTGCTCAAATGTAATAATTTTGCTTATAAGTTGGTTAGTTTATTCAAAACCTGTGCCAATTAACTGGTTAACTTGCTAATGTGTAAGTAAGTACTTTATATTCTTGTGTAGTTTTAGAGAATTTTTTAAATCATTTATGACCAGAACAAGTGAAATTCGTATGCATATTATACTTTAGTCTGTATATTTTCTCATGTTCCAATCATTCTTGAGTTGTATGGGAAAAATTTTAATCTATGTCATTCTCTTTGTTAAAAATAAACATAGATGGCTCTGCTAATTCTCTTTCTATATTTTAGTCAATGTACTTCAAATGAATATGACAGTTAATTATCTTAAACTGAATTATGAAATGAGTTCATAGTGATTTATTTTTAATTTTGATATAGGGAAAATGTCCAACTTTTCAGTATTCATACTTTTAACTGTAAATGCCTTTAGTAATTTTATGATGAGCAAACAATTCAGAGTGCTTCCTTTGGGGGAAAAAATAAGCATAAAGCAATAGGATATTGGAACTGATTCTAACAAGTCTCAATAACACAGCAAAGAATCTGAATAAAAGGATACAATATTGCAATTTAGAAGCAAAATTCTTATCCTCAACCTTTTAGTATAAACTATTCAACTACTTAGTTAATTAGCATTAAATTAATGTTTATATGTATTGCAAATAATTCTATTTAACACAGAAAAGTTTGTTTTCTGTATCTAGTCTATCAGTAATGAATATACTGTCATACATATGAAAATTATAATAAATTAAAAGTAAAAAACTCTTTTTATAAACAATCTTTTATTTAAATGCACTAAAAAGAATAAAATAAACTTTTCTTTTAAAACTTTTTTTACTATCAACTTATAACGTCATTACACAGTTTATGATATAAAAGCTTGTAGCGAGATTTAAGTACTCGTATTTACTTAGTTTGAAAATTTTAAAAATTAAAATCAATCGGGTCAAGTTATTTAATTTACTTGTTTACTACACAGGTGAATCTCGCGACAAGCTTTTATATTGTAAATTGTGTAATGATGTTATAAGTTGATAGTAAAAAAGTTTAAAAAGAAAAGTTTATTTTATTCTTTTTAGCACATTTAAATAAAAGCTTATTTTTAAAAAAAGTTTTTTCTTTTAATTTATTTTTTACTTTTTAGTTATTGCGGGACAGGTTTCTCAGTCTGTTCATCTCATTCAATGCATCATTGTTGCATGTTGTTTGCCAGTTAATTTCGAACAGTCTAGCTCAGGGGTGGGTATTCTACCTTTTTCCCCGCTGGGACACATACATATGATAGATATTTCACTCGGGCCTTAACAAGAGGTTAATGGGGGGAAGGGATCAAATAAGAGGATAATCAAAATATTAAAACTTTTTTTTTACTTTTACTTTAATACTGTATAAAGGTGAAAAAAACACAAAAAAAAAAAAAAATTTAAAATCCGTAATTTTAAACCAATTTTTTCGATCTTTGTACAGAATTTGGATTTTACTATTCTACAAACGAAAGTTAAGTTTCGTGCGATTATCTTTATAAATGATGAAGTTATTAAATGTTTAATTAAAAATTTGAGTATTTTTTGAAAAATCCTAAGAAAAAAAAGTTTTGAGCATTTTATTTTTCAAATGACTGATTCTAAAAGAGAAAAGCATGAACTTTTTGTGTAGACTATCGATTCATTAACACGAAAAAAAATTCATACGGAATGATTTAGAAATCATTTTCATGAAAACGCATAGATTTTGACTCATTATGGAAAAAATCGTAAAAAATAGAAAATATCATTATTTTGTATAAAGAATTATACTGTATCCTGGCGAAATAAATGATCTTTCCGATTCTGTAATTACTTTTTGTTTGAGTTAGATAGAATTAGATGGCTTTTGTGAAAATGTCAAAAAAAGAATAGGAACTTCTTAAGCTCAATTCGAAAAGCCACTTCGCAGGATAAAAAGCCAACAAGGGTAAATCAATTATGCATTTTAAGGTTTTTAATTAATACCTTTTAACTTATTGCAATATCGGAATATAAATGGTCAAAACAGGCATTGTCATCCAAACTAAACATGTATACAAAATTTCAGCTCAATCTGTTGAACACATCAGCTTCAAATTTGAGTTGCAAGATTACATCCGAACAAATTACATTGCAAGTTAAATAAAAGCTTGTAAAAATAAGATAAACTTTTGAGGTATTTTCTATGTAAGCAATGAAATAAAATGTATTTGAGCTGAAGATGAACTCAGTTTTTTTAAACTTTTTATTTCATTTATAAATGAAAATTTTTTAGCATTCTATGATGCAGTTTTATGAAAAGCCCAGTGGCTGAATGGTAGTCCACTACACTTCCACCTCACAGGTCCGAGGTTCAAACTCTGGGCTGGGCAAGGTCGATTCGGCCTTTCATCCCTTTAGTGAGTTGATAAATGAGTATGAAGCTTGCTTGGGAACTTAATACTGGGGGTTTCGTACCACCTGACCAGAACATCTGCTCATGCACTTCAGGGCCCAAGGTCACATATACCGAGATGGGCACAGTAGGCCTTGGCTCTCATGGGCTGTTGGGCCACTGAGTTAAGTTATGATACAGTTTGATAAAATACAAAATACTCAGTTATAATACAAGGTATATTAAATGCTTTTTTATATATTTGTTTATGTATGATTATGAGTAGTTTTTTTATTTTTATAATAAATTTGGAAATAGGAAAGAAACTTCATAATTAATATTTTTAATGGATTAGTTCATAGAAATATTTAGACTAGAGTTTAAAAAATTTAGATGAATGGTTTTTTAAGAGATAAATATTGCTTTTAAAAAAAATGTTTTTAGAATTCTTTTTTTTTTTGAAGTTCTTTTCATTGTTAATCTTAAATTTTAGATAACTCATTCATTCAAATGATTTTCTATACCATATTTTTTTAATTAAATATATTCTGATTGTCAATATCATTTTCAGCCCCTTCAATTCAAACCTGTTCCACTTCTGACTGGAAAAAAAATACTTTACACTTTAACCTTAAAACAAGAAATAAGGACCTCTTTTAAAGAATCTGGTTATTATGTACCACCAGTTTCCATGAAGAAGGACATTGAACGTTATACTGATAAATATCAACAAATTCATGCTGCTGATCAAGTGGTTTGGGGTAAATTTATCATTTCTTATTTTATCTTATAAAAAATTTTATTCTAGAAAAAATTGACTATTCATAATTGAATGCCTGTAATCATAGTGTTGAATACATAAAAACTGCAGATGTATCAATAATGTGTAATTATAATCACAACTACTGTGGTAAATAATAAAATTTTACATCGTACTTTCAGCCAATTAATAGTATTGTTACCACATAAAAAGTACTATTTATATTGATTTTTTTCTTCTGCCTGAGATTAGTTGTTTAGAATTTATCTTTTATTATTTATATTATTTGTTATCAATTTGTGTGATATGATTTAAGTGAACTATGTATAATTGTTAATGTCACACATATATTTTTATGGCATTGTAGAGTTCAAGTACATAAATTTTAAAATACTGCCCCTGACTTTGATATCATGTCAGCTGACAGTTTCAAAATTACAAAGTCCATCATCAATAGCCTTCGTCTTGCTCCAAAGCACAGCATAAATAAGAATCTATCAATCTCACTTTATGACAATTACTGATATTTATTATCAAAAACATGTTCATAATTGAAAAGAAATGTATCTGCAAGCTATCAAAAATACAGTTGGACTTCCGTTTTATGAAATTATTTTATGAATTTCTTTATTTTGCAAACTCTTTTCCTGGAACCAAATACATGGTATATTGAAAGATGAATCTTTGTTTAACAAATTTTCCATGTAAAAAACTTTTTTTGGGGAATTTAGTGACTTCATTAAATAGAAGTCCAACTGTACTTATTCTTTTAAATTTTGCATTTTAAATTTAAGCATTTCAATTTTATTTCTTATGCCACATACCAAACAGGCCCAAATTTTTTAGTATCTTACATTCTAACTGAAATTCAAAACTATTTTCAGTCAAACAAGCCGTAAACTGTTGGGTAAAGCAAGGTACTCATAACTAATAGAAAACAGACTTACATTATAATTCAAATTCTACCATCATATGTTAAATCCAGGATCTTTTCATGACATGAATTAAAGTCCTCTTGTTTTCAAGGTGGAAATGTATCAAGTGAGGAGACAGTTTAAGCATTGACTTTGTCATTTGACTGTCATTTAAAGTTATGAGATACCATTGACTGTATTAAGTAGATATCGTTTAACTTAAACTTTTGTGAAGGCTTTTAACTTATTTTAGAGTTCTTAATATTATAGGGGAAAAGTGCATAATTTTAAAAAAGAGGTATTGAGAGTTATCTTAAAATTCTCTGTTTTCTCTGTCAACAATTTTTTTGATATTACTACAGAGAATATTTTTGGTTGTGATTCCTACAGAATATCTTTTCTGTGAGAAAACATTCGGATATAAAGTACACTGTAATTAGTATTGTGAACAAAATAGACATAGCTACATTATCCAAAAGGCTCATTGGTTGAAGCCTACAAATTAGATATGCTATCTGTTTAGGAGATGGATCATACTATTTTAAGAGTTGCAACAGACAAGAATCTATAGCATATGTAGGAATGAGTGAAAAATTGGCTGTGCAGAGAGAGAGTAGAATTGTGAGATTGTAAGGAGAATGATATGGTTTGGTTACAATAATCATTTAATGAAAGCTGTTTATTAAAAATATTGATGTGAACTTCAATATAGGTAATGAGATCAACAACATGTGTTCCTTGTTCTTAACTCTTTCTTTTCGCTGATAAATCTTTTATATATACTGATAATAAATTGCTGTATGGGATCTTAAATAATGGAAGGTTTTGAAATCTTTCCAAGAATCAATACCTTTCTGAAACTAGGTATATTTAGCTATCCATTAATATAAAATGGCAAAGATTGATTATTCATATTCAATCATTATATGCTTTAAATTAAAATTTTAATTTTGGCATTTTTTTATTCTACTGTTCTGAAGTATATTTCTTTTCTTTAAAATATTTTACACTTCCCCCTCTTAAGTTATTTCTATGGTATATATTCTTCGGGATTAAAGAGCTTTGTTACTTTTCTTTCTTTTTTAAATATCCATGTAATTTATATTGTAACAAATTTTTTTATTAAAAATGTTTAACTGTTTTGAAACTGTCTGAATCACATTCCAATATCTATCTTATGTGTTCTAAATTGCTTCTGTTTTACAATTCAGTTGCCATTTTTGCAACATTCTAATATGAGAATTATGACTGCTGAATGTGAAATATAACTTTCATTCTTCTTCAAATATTACATAAAAATGTATAACATAGGGCAGTCATCCATATTTTTTTAAAAGCAGATGAATTTTATTTTACTAGAAATGCACTATTCAACACGGCATATTTCTGAAGGAACAACAAATGAAGGTAATAAGCAATTCAATTGAAAAAGCCTTTAAAGTTGACCCTGAGAGATGTTAGAGTTAGCCTTCTTCATCGAAATCGACAACTTAAATGAAATTCAGTTTGAATTTTGAAATTAAATGCCTAGACATAGACCATTAACCTTTATCTCAATGATGAATCTGATTAAAGTAATTGTTTGTCAGTCACCAATCACTCTGTAGTGCAGCATATGGCTTGAAATTAATTGGGGAAGGTGTTGAAATGCATCAATTTCAATTATTGATGAAGCTTCAGCAATAATGCTGTTTACATATCTAATATTAGTCAGAAAATGAGAAATGTCCAAATATGTCAGTTATTCTAGAGAACTTATGTCAAGATGTTTAAAAGTATGGATCAAAGGCTCTTGATTGGTGTAAATTGAACATTTTCTTCCTTCAAGTATGTGATGAAAGTTTTAAATTGACAAATAAACTACAAGAAGTTCATGAGCATGTGTAGTCCAATGCTTTTGAGACTAAGCTTCAATGCAAACAATGACTTTGGGTCAACTACATGAGATAGCTTCCTACAGAAACATCCTATGTATTTGTCCACAGTGAAATTTGATCTTCTGGAATGGGATACTTCAGTAATGTGGCATTAGCCATTTTATATGTTGGAGTATAGGTGAAATTTATACACATTTTCATAGGAAATGATTGATACCAGTAGAACTAAGTAGTACTAGTAAATGCTTCACTTTTTTGGATAGAATACAATTTTGTATCTTTTTTAAAATTGTCTTTTAATTTAAAATTTATTCTTGACTATTTTTAATTGAGTTGCTTGTAAAATTAATGTAAGCATAATTTCGAAAAATAGAATATATAGTGATCTATCTTAATATATGTTCCATAAAAATAAAATTGTATCATACAGATATTTTAATTTTATCATATTAAATTAATACATGTAGACAAATTCTACTATAAAATAATAATATACTTATATAAACTTTTGAAATAATGATGATTGCATAATTTTATTTTTTATGTTAAATTTGAAAATTGGCTGAAGTAAATGGTTAGTAATATTCCTATTACTGAAACTTTCTTGATGTTACTCTTATTTAATCCTGATATATTCAGCCAATTATTTTTCAGCTCTTAATTTTTTTTTTTAAGGAATTATTTTAATGGGAAAAATTTGGCTGTTTAGTTCTTTTCAGCCGCATTTATATTTACAAATGATCTGTATTTCACATATAAATCTCTTCCATGATGATGATGATACTATGGTATTTTGAACCCCCTTTCAGCCAACAACAAAAAGATAGAACTAAAACACATTTTTTTTCCCAGTTACAACTGAGACCTTCTTCCACCTCATTACATTTCCTCTTTCACTGGGTAGGAAGATCCCATTGAAAGAAGTATTAAAAAAATAATTTATTGCTCGTCTTGGAAATCTATGGACATATTTGTACCAAAAACAGCCAACTCCTTCTAAGAATCGTATCCAGTTTTAAAAGTTCTACCATAGTGTCCTTCAAGGTAAACTGTGTTATTCAAAATTGTGTTCATGGATATTGAAAGATCCAATGTATTTCCGGGAAAACATTCCTCGCAACATAATTCCACAGCCACTAACTTGAAGGGTTGTCATTTTGCAGGAGGACTCCATGAATTGTGCTGTTTACACCATATTCTGATCCTTTTATCTGCATGATGGAACAGGAAACTAGATTCTTTAAACCAGGCTGCTATTTTCAAGTTCTTAGGCAGCCAATTTTTGTTTGTTTCTGGGCCTAAAATATACCACTTTTTTTGTGATACCAAAGACACTCTTGATGGTCCACTGCTGCTAAAGCCCATTCTTTGCAATGTCCATCTTGTTACTTTTTCATCCAGGATATACTTTGTGATGCACCTGCAGTGCATTCAGCTATAATTTTTTGTTTTGTTGCCCTTCTGTTGCTACAAACTATGCATGTTATTCAACTTTTTTTTTTCATCTAGAATAGTCCTTATTACTTGAGTTTTTTTTTCTTAACAGCCAACTCTATAAACACCCAAGATATTATTGGATGAGAAAATCTTAAGAGTCATCATTTCTGAGATGCTTGTATTAGCTTTTCTCTTTCTCTCATGCACTTATGATAATTCCTTGTTTGAAGTTACTTAAATCCTCCATATCTTACCCATTTTAACATTAACTTCCATGGTTACTAACTTCATTGTTGAAGTTAAACACACCGTACATTAGCAACTTAAATAATTCCATCACTCTATGCCACTGTTAGACTGATGTACTTTCAAATAAGAGTAATCTAATTTTTTTAGCCACTCAGTGTATGTATAACTTTGGAGGATAAATTAAAATTTTTAGAGTTACCATGGAAGAGATGTGATAGAAAGATTTATAAAGAGTGAGGTTATTTGGATATCTTGAATCAAAACAAATTATGCATTTGTCATATTTGAAAAATAATTAAGCAGGAAAAGAAAAGATTTTCTTTTAAGATTTTTGTTTTAATTGTCTGGAAAATTAGTTTTGTTTCCATCCCCACTATTTGAATTTGGATAAATTGTGTATTCTTTATATCAATTTATTTTTTTTATTTTTTATTTTGATGAGAGTTTAAGTTATGCTTGGATCCATTATAGGATTATTACTTTTTCTGATTTAATATAAGTTGGAATAATTTAATGATAAATTTATATTAAAAATTATGATTTCATCAATTAAAAAAAATTCTTTTAAAGATAATCATAAGGACTGTTGTATGTTAAGTTCATTGACTTGAAAGTTTTCAGCATGGTATAAAACTGTGGAAAGGGAAGTCCTACTTAGGTGTTACTCTTGCGATTTGAAATTTTGAAGTGTGTTCCTAGTGGTTCAAAATGTAGCTCCAGTGTAAAGTTAAAATAATCTAATCAGCTCTAAAAAAAACCTTCTTCGTAATATGTGATTGAAGATCTTTGATCTCTTATGTGTGTGAATATATATTTGAATGAAACTTTTATAGTTGTGAAAGCATTAGTATTCTATATATCAGTTGTTTCAATGGTAAAATATATTTAAAATATATTAAAAATGTTATTAAATGTGTATAAAGTATTCACTTTTCCCCTGAAATTTATACTGATATTAATTTAAATTTAGAATTCTAATGTATGTAATTATTTTTATTCTTTATGACTAATTCATAATTGGAATACATCTGTAATGAAAGACGCAGGTTTATTTTAATGTTCTCTAGTTTAAAATTATTTCGAGATTTGTCCCAATTTAACATCTTATTTAATTGTTATCCTATGCATATGTATTCAAAAAGTAATAGCTTCATAATGATCTTTATACTTCCCCCCTTCGTTATATTCCTCCTCCACTCTTTTTCAAGAATGTTTTCATTAATTAAAAATTTCTTCAAAGCAATTAGTTCACTCATGTATTTAAATTATTCATTTACATGTGTTGTAATTTAGAGTAAACTAAAAATCAGCATATTAAAAATTAATAAGATGTATGTTTTGAAAATTAAGTACTTTAACATTTGTGAGGTATCTTATTAAAATTGTAAAACTACAATTATTAAAAAATGTATATTTTTAATTACCTTAAAATTCAGCATATAATGTACACCTATACTTTTTAGCTGCAATTTTTAATTTTTAGGTATATTCACTGTCAGTGGTGCACACAAGGGGGTGTCCTAGGGTTGCGAACAACCCCATAGCCCTTAATTTGTTTTCCGATTGGTTATAATCCTATGTATATATTACGTAAAATTTAATTATGTATTTCTTATTAATAATTAATTTTATTAATTAATGCTAATTATTTATTCAGTAATTAATTTTGTATTGATTTTGTTCCCGAAAATCGACAAAATTGGAAGAATATATTGGGCGGCGTATTGGAGCATGATACCGAAATGGTGGACTTTCGACCCTGGATCACCCCCTTGAAAAAATTTTCTGTGCGCTACTGTTTGCTGTATAACATGCACCCTTTTTTACAAAGAAACCTGAAATGTACGTGTGCAGTACTGTTATGCTTTGAAGTCATTCATTTGAGGTATTATTCGAAGCTTCAGAAAAAAAATAGTGTACTTCTCTACCCTTTAAGTTCATAAGGAATGTCATTTCTTTTAAGTAAACAGTACTTCCATGTATGTGGAAGTCTTAATTTTTTTTTCTATGTCCATTTTTTTTATTTTTAAAGCTCTCTATTTTTTTATACCCGGTGTATAACCCGCACCCGTAAATTTCGTTCTTATTTTTTGTGCTAAAAGTGTGCGTTATATGCCAGATGTTAAGGTAATGATTTCATGCAATCTGGATGAAAGTGAGTAAATATGATATGGGTGAGGAGCACTTGGTTTCCTCAAATCTTAATCTCCCTTCTTTTAGAATTAGAGTGTGGCCGCGGTAGCCGAGTGGTATAGGTATCGGATCATGGCTGGCTTTGCTACAAGTTTGAGCCCAGTACCACTAAAGACCCGCCGTGTAGGGCAGCGATGCACGCTAAATCTGTCGAGAGCTGAAACATCCTCCCATTGGTGTGGTGTGGTAGTCAGGAGAGGGGGTTGCCAGCTCAGGTGTCATCCACTTCACTTGACCATGGTTCAAAATTACGTGGTCTGTCACCAAAAGCCCTCATGCAGCTGAACAGGGCAAAGTTAATATTCACTCACTCACTCACATGAGAATTAGAGTGCCTGTGAATTGCTTTTTATTGCCCATTGTAATATAAAATAATTTAAGTATAAAATATTTATTACTGTAGAACAAAAGTTAAAAAAAGGTTAGTTGAAGAAATTAAATTACTTTAATACTATTAAAAATGCATGAACTATTAATATTTGAAGTTGGGTGAAAAATCGGAACTTTTTCTTTGGTAAAATGGACAGAGCAAATCCTAGCCAATCTGAGTGCAGTAAAGTTGTACATGTGTAGAGATGAGAAAATTTTTGGACAGAAAAGTTACTTAACTTTGGTTTCAAGGGGAATTTCTGTAATTGGCTGACAAGGACAGTCAGCTATTTATCTTAAAAAGTTGAGAGAAGTGCAAACAATCATAGGATAGGCAGAAATTCAAATCAAGAATTTACATGTAAATTAAGCTAAACATAAGATTTAATATGAATTAAAATTAATCTAAGTTTGTCAAAAGTTAAATCAGGAGATTATTTTTTTAATCTCATTATTAATCTTTTGGGTGAGTTAGTTTTATTGAAGAATCTTATGGCATTTCTCCTGATTGTTTGCCTAATTGTAGGGATTTTATTTGTTGATCTAGGATCAGAGTCTCTCAGAACATTAATATTTGTGCTAACATTTAATATTTGTCTGGTGATTAAATTTTGAGTTTGTTCTAAATAAGTAATATGTGATTTTGCTGCATGTTCCTGCACTGGGTTGGTGTAGGTAATGACAGGTCTTGGGATCTGTGAGTGGATAACCATTTTATTATATTTACTTAATTTAGATTTTCGTGAGATAAAGAGGGGAAATTTTCGTGGGATTCCAGTAAATTTATTCCTGGTATATAAAACATGTTTGGGAAGTGTGGAGTTTATCCAATATTACTCCCAAAATATTTGACATGTGAAGACCAGGGAACTCTGTTTCTCTAATGTTTTCTTTTTGGTATGTTCAAAAAAATATGGTTTCCATTTTTGAGTCATTTATGGCAATTTTACCCTTGTCCATAAATGTGATAGGTATTTTGTTGATATGTGGGATATAATGTAATTAAAATGTAAATAGAATTTGTAAAAATGTGATAATTACTTGGAGATTGTATATTCTTAAAATTCTATAAATATTCAAACATAAAAATAATTTCAATATTATAACATTTTTTAAATATGGGGTTAAAACTGCTGTGCATAAAATTAAAACTATATTACAATTTATTTTTCTTCTAAATTGATAAAACTTAGTCAAAATACTATAAGGAGTATAGTTTGATTACGTTTCACATACTTTTTACTGATGCTTCAAAATCTTACATGCTTTTCTTTAAAAATAATTAGACTACATTATTTCATGAAAATGAAAATTAGATTACTGGTATTTGTGTCACACACACACAATTCAAATTAAAAAGTGAATAGCATTTTACTATGAATGAAATTTATAATGACTCAGAATTTTTTCTCCAATTAAAAGTGGGAAATATTTAAAATGTGCAAAATCTTTTAAGCATTATGTATCATAAGATATTTATCTATTTTAATAGATAAAAAGCTATTTCCTAAAGAACTGTTTGAACGACCAGTGAAGAAAAAGAGAAAGATAATGAAGCCAAGTAAAGAAACTGCAATTGTTGAAAAATTAGAAGTGGGTTGTATTTTAACATTTTAAAATTCTTAGTTTTTTTTTTTTTTGGTTGATTAAGATTAAAAACTTAAACATATAAAATATCACCATTAATAATTCCTTGTAAAACTGACAATGAAATAAAAACATCAATATTTAGATATTTTATTAACATTTATTATAATTAATACTAATAAAAAAAAGAATGTGTAGTAATTATATTGAAATGCTTTTTTAGATATTTTTATATAATTTTTTCTTGATACTTATTGAGGTTGGAAAGTTATTTTGTGTATTTTTATTAAGAAATTTTTGATGTGAATATTAT
Organism: Trichonephila inaurata madagascariensis; assembly: GCA_019973955.1. Classification (NCBI taxonomy): domain Eukaryota; kingdom Metazoa; phylum Arthropoda; class Arachnida; order Araneae; family Nephilidae; genus Trichonephila; species Trichonephila inaurata. The sequence continues at coordinate 175,080 of BMAV01003937.1, forward strand.
TAAGTTTGATTAAACCTCATATTAAACTTTTTATTTTGCATGACATTAACATGATTAACTATCGTTGGAGAAAATGTTAGAATATATTAACATAAGTGTTTTATCTGATTCTAATTTATTCATCCTCAATGCATTTTAAAAATTTTCAGTATTTATTTATGCAATAGTTTTAGTAAATAACTTTAAAATAAATCTTTCTTAATTGATGCAAATAATTTTGTTTGATTACTATAATATTGTGTGCATTGTTGTGACGGCTTCATTTGATTATATATATATATATATATATTTCAGATTGATTAAAGATTTTTATTTATTTTTTTTAATCATTTTAATGGAATGAGAATCCTGTTTTAGGTTCTTCCTTTTCAATTTTTTTTAAAGTTCAAAGTAAATGCTTAGTTATGTGTTTTTTAATTCCTTAAAATATATAAAACTTAGATATTATTTTAATTATTGAATATTTCAGTTATTGATATGAATATTTATGTTACCATTTAAGTGTATAATTCAGTTATTTCATAGAATAACTAGATATTTCATGAAATAACTAAAGTACATAATAGATGAAAAATTTCATACTTTACCTAATTATTCTATAAAATAACCAAGGATAGACTGTTAAAGTGAAAAATAAACAATTTCAAAGATATTTTATAAATTAATTGATCATAAATAGCTAAAACCTCTCGAAAAATACATTTTATCCCTTTTGTGGATGAATAATTCATAAATAATAAGAGAAAGCAGATGATATAGTTTATTATTGCTCTTATTGCTAACATTAGTTAAACAAAAAGGGGGAAAAGGAACATGTTGCAAAAATAGATTATATTTAAATATTATCAACAAAAATACATTCTGGAAAGGAAAACTTGTAGCTTCATAAAAACATCGTGTAAACCTTTTAACACAAAAAAGTAAGAGAATATTAATTTAAATTTCATGATATACCTTTATTTTACTTTTCCTTATTTATTAGAGCAAGGATTGCTGTGATGACACTTTGGATTGCACTGTTTATTATTTTTGAATCAAGCATACTTTTTACTATAGCACATTTTTTTTTTACACGAACACTTTTTAAATCTTTGTCCAGTACCACAACTTTGAGCTGTTGCAACAGATCAAAGTGTTGTGTCAATATTTGGAACTTCTACAATGGAAATCAATTCTCACTGACATATACTGAATTGATATCCTGAGTACAATTGTTTTTTATTCGGCCATCTCTAGTTTCCAATTGGAAAAATTCTTCCTGAAGCAGCTAGAACCGGTTCAAAGAATTTTCGAGTGCCGTGTTTCATACTTTAACGATCAAGTAATCCTTATTCTATAGAAAACCTAGTTAAATCTTAGAATTCAATAATTTTATATACTTTAACCGACTTGTGAGTCTAGTTATTTCATGAAATACCTAGTTATTCTGTTAAATAAGGGATTTCACACTTTAACAGTAATATATACACTAATTACATCACAATAATTAAAATAGGTATCCCATACATGATAATCACATCAGTAATCAATATGTAACATCTGTAGTTAAGTATATTTTATTGTAATTGTGTAATAATGTGCCATGTAATGCTGTTTTTTTACAAATACTTTGATATAAGGTTATTATTTAAATAAGAAATTGTTTTAAATGCTAACAGACTTCACTAGTAATCCAAAGGGTTAATTCATTGTTGACCATATGTTATACCAACTCAACAATCAACAAGAAATTAATGAAAGAACTGCAGATTATTTTATTCCTTGTTAAGAGATATACAGTCTTAATTCTTAAACCCCATAAATAAATATATTTTGATTACATCAGCATTTATTTATTCATCATTACATATTTGTCTTTAACAAATTTTGCCCAAACTTTGTACTTAATTTGTCATTGAAAAGAGTTGAGGTTTTAGTGCTAAAATTAATTGATTCTAAATTACTTTTTCTACTTACCTTTAGAAGACATTTAAGATTCCTATTGAATTTTGAACTTATAAAGTAGTATTTCTGTTTAAGGAATTTTTGTAATCCATCATTTTATAAATTCTTTTTAATTCTAGATTTCTATATTTTTATTTAGAGCCTTGTTTCATTAAAATTTTCACTATACAGATTAATCACTGTTTTTTTTTAAACTGTAAAATTTTTTCATTATAGGTTCTTGAAGCCAAAGAGAAAGAAAGTGATGTTGCCGAAGACGAAGAAGAGAAAGAAGAAGATGGTGAGAATGCTGAAGAAAATGAAGACGAATTAGAGGAGGTAAAATTAAAGCAAATAATTTCTATTGGCGATTTTTAATATACTATATTTTAATTGCTTAGTGTAAAAATTCCATGATTTAAATTTCTTTTTAAAACGCTTGTTTATTAGTTTTTGTTTAGAGATGATTCTCCATTTTTTTGTATTGCCATAGGAAGTTTTTTATAAAGTTTGAAATTAAATATGTTGTAAAACCCCGTTTTTACTTGCTTGAATGGAAATAAATTTAAATGGTAGATTCCAAAAACAGTAAAAATACAGCTTTATTCTTAAATATGTATCATCATTTTTTCCCCTCTTGTACTTTAGGTATTTGAATACTCATTACAATTATGGGACAAAACTTAACAAAAATTAAATTGCAACATTAAATCTGAGTTTTGAATATCTGCTGATTGTCTTTCTAGAATATTTATATATTTTCTGTAGAAAGTATGCAAATATTGCCTCTATCGGTAAATATCAACAAAGAAAATGTATTTATATATTCTATGAAACTCATATCTAATTTGTTTTGGAATATTGTAACATTGTTAAAAATTAAAGAATGCTTAAACATTTTTTTAGCTGGAAATTTTTTTTGTAAAATGTAAATTTTATGGGGAAAAATATTGAATATATTTTATATTTTTTTTATTTTATATTTTTATATTTTTCAATATATTTTATATTGAAATTTACTACTTTGAAATTTCTATAACATTTTTGAAGTTATTATTGTGCCTAGTGTTACTGTTATAGTTCAAATTCAAAGCTACCCCAGTAATACTAAGTATATGAAACATTTTGTGATTTTTTTTAGCTTTTATTTTTGTTTATTTATTCGTATTTATTTATTTATTAGGAAACTGATTACGGTCATAGCTATTTTGACAATGGAGAAAGTTATTTAGATGAGGAAGAAGACAATGGTGATGAAGGATATGAATACTGAAAACAATATGAACTGTTAATTTTGTACATATTATTACTGTAAATAGTAAATTATTTTGTTACAAGTGAAATTTTTTCATTCTTTGACATACACATTGCATTTTCCTAAAAAATATTGTGAATGATTCATATGTGCTATTTAACAAAGTGAAATACCTTATCAATTAATTTGACTGATACACCTAATTGTGATTGCATTCCACATGTGGCTTTCTGTTTCCTTTCTCCAAACAATACAAGTAGCTACCATGGCCGAATGGTCCTGGTTACGAATTCATGGCCTGCTTTGTCAAATCCCAGTGCCACTGAAGAGCTTCTGTACAGAGTGCTGGCTAATGCACATTATGTCTATAAAAGTTCTTACTTTGGTGTGTTGTGGAAGTTGTCCCTTAAGATCTCTTATAAAAATGAGGAAAAAATAATATTGCTCAATGAAGGCTTAATGTGGGGAAGGTTGCTCCCGAGGTACCCTTTGGTAGATCTAAACACTTTTTGTAGGAGTTTGGTTCCTTTGGGCAGTAAGTATTTTTCCGTAACATCTGTTGAAAAAACCATTTAATTTACATTGCATGTCCCTCCTATAATTTACATAAACACATGAGTTGCGTGAGAATTTTTTTATTTGCATGTTTATCGCACATGAACATGCAAATTTACAGTAGCACTGCCGATGACGTTATCTTGAGACATATTTGTAAATGACACCATCTTGCTGATTTGTTTTGTACTTCACACAGTGCATATGTCATTTCGTTTTGTTGTTGTATATATACCTATTTGTTCTTGTTATTTTAGTGGTATTGGCTGTTTAAATAAAAACCTTTAAAACTCTTTTCTTTTTTTTCCCCCCTCATCAATGCTGAACCTTTAAACACAATTTTTAAAGTGGATCATTGTGTAATGACAACTTCAAAGTGCTACGCTAATAAAAAATAAAATAAAAATTTAAATGTTACAAAATGTTATGCAGCATGCTGAGTGCATGTTTTCTATGTTCTTGATGACTCGAGGTAGGATTCACAAGTTCCTGGGCTAAGTCTAACTTAAATATCACCAATTAAATTGCTGAAACACATCCTTCTTCGAAATAAGACCCTTTGGCTACAACACACTTTTGTCTTCAATTGTAAAGGTCATCCAGGGGCGTAGCTACCACCGTATCAGTGATATGGAGGCACTAAGCTACAGGGGCCCCAACATGTGTAACTACAGTACCACAAACAAGGCTTTTATTTCTGAAAATAGGGCCCAAAGGATTTTTGATAAGGGGCCCATTCAGAACTAGCTAAGCCATTGAGGTCATCGAAACATTTCTGGAATCTATTTTTAGTCATGTCCTTTAATTCAGCCTGCGATGCACTTATAATTTCACTGACAGATTTGAATTAAAGATCCTGCAAGGAAATAGGCTGAAAGTGATGGGGGAATAAGAGGGTGTGGCAAAATAATTTTTGTTTTTGCAAGAAAGTCAGTGACGAGGAGGGATTGGTGTGCAGGAGCATTGTCATGCAAAAGCACCCATGACTGCTCTGCCCACAATTTTGGTATCTTCCTTAAAATTGACTCACACAAATAATGCAGGATATCTGCATAGTTTTTTTTTCACATTGCATGGAATTAATACTTCAGGAATAAATTCCAGATGCACAATGCCCTGGATTTTGAAAACACCTTTAGAGGAGTCTTGGTGAAATTTCTGCTTGCATTGAGATTGTGGTAATTTCCACATTGCTGATGCTTCCTTGGATTTTGGGTAGTATAAAAAACTCCTTTTCTTATCTCTAGTAGCAATTCTGTCAAGTAGGGAAGGATTTTTATCTACAATTGAGATTAAGTCTCCCACCATTTTCATTCAAATTGCCTTTTGGCCTTCATTAACATGTGGAAAACGATGTGTTAACACACCTTATGCATGCCAAGATCCTTAGCCAATATCCATTGACTCTTTGTATATCCCAACTGATTCTGCTATTTGCTTTTGTGTTTGAAGCCTTTTCTGACGTTCTTTTCAATGTTTTCAGCGATGCAGGAAGTTGACATACATCAAGAGCATTCATCGTCTTTGACACTTTCCTTCTTTCTTTGAAATAATGATGCCCTGCAAAAGCTGCATTCGCGATAACATGTCAATACCATACACCTGTTTCAAAACATTTTGTAAGTCTCTGTAGCACTCTTCCCCAAGTGAACATAAAATTGTAATTCATTCTCTGCCCAACAAAGGCCATTTTTTTTATCCAGTTACTAAATGCACCCGCCTACAAAAACAATGCCATTGTGAGGCACTGACCACAAGATTTGAGACAAGCCCCTTTTAGAAAAGGGGGAGAATGTAGTAACACAGAAACGTTATTGTAGACACTTTCTGCAAAAATTTCTCGCGTTATAGGCTCGGTCCAGAGATTTTTGAATCCTACCTCATAATAATACCATTCTACATTATATTTTTTGAACTAACATGTTTTGATTGTAAGATAAATGTACTTTTATCTATGACATGAAATCCCAAACATTTATTACAATTCCCACTTTATAAGACACAAAAATTTTAAATCTCTCTCTTGTAACAGTTTTTTTTTTTCGATAAGCTGTTTGATATTTCTGAAGTAAATACCTACTATATATATAATTAGTTCATTGTGTAAAATATTTTTTTTTCTGGCTCACATGAAAACAAGATAATTTTTTTTTCTATGTTAACACATATTTTAGTCAAATGCTCTTTTAGTTTTGAAGGTTCACATTACTCTATTTGAAAATACCTTTTTGGCACACTAATCATAGTGGTGTAATAATTGGTCCATAGCAATTGAGTGAAATTATATTTCAAACCTGTAACCCATTTCATACTATTCATATCACTTGCATATATACTTTAGATTGGTAAAATGTGCAAATTCTAATGAGGCTTATTTTTAAATCACTAAAATTCATAAATTTGAGATGCTGTTCATATTGATTTGTTAGCTATATCATTGTATTCTTGCTGCGAAAAAGTCACTGCAAGAGCCCTTATGCTTGGCAAAAGTAATGAGTCGCATAAACTGCATAATAGATGTCCAACTGTTGTATCTAACATTTGTTTAGTGGCGTAACGTACACCCCCTCAACCTCCACATTGCGGGGGAGGCAGGATTCTAGGGGGCCCAAAGCCAGACTAACGCCATGTATGTCTTGGGACCCAAGACCTGCCTTTGCAGGAGGTTGCTAATATTCATCATAGTGCCACTGCGTTTGTCTTTAAATCAGCTACCATCCCTCTAAAAGTTTTCAATACCAATTTCGGCAACATATGATATATAACAATATGGATTTACTCTATGGTGACTAACAATTGTTCGTAATAATCGCACATTAAATGTTGATTGCCGTTTACACCCTACTTTGTAATTTTTCATTAGATTATTATTACAGGAATAGGAGCTACCAGAATATTTACTTTGTTTCTAGAAAGAAATTGTGATCTTCATTCAGAAAAATGTGAAAGCTGTTAATCATTGAAAATCTGTGTTATATATTGTAGCTTGTCTTTGATTTAATTAAGTTCAATTTTTTTATGTCAATGAACTAAAATAGATGACGTTGAACTTGAAATTGTTGACTTTGAATGTATGACGTTATTTTAATTAGTAAAAGACTAGGAAACATTTCAAGAAATGCTTTAATAAGTAGATTCGCTCTATTTTGTTCTGATTAGAAATTTTACTATACACTGTTGACACCCAAAATGAAACATCATGAAGAAAGCACCCAAACCATGTTCTCCCGATTTATCACCTAACGAACACGACTGATTTGGAGAACGACTGATTTGGGGCATACACCCTCTGTTGCTATACCAAACCAACTTTGGCAAAAATAGCAGTCGAGCCTCCATATAACGAACCTCTATGTTGCGAATTTTTTCCTAGAACCAAGAACATTTCACGATTTTCTTCGTACAATAACATCCCAATAACGAAGTGAATTTTCTATATAACGAACTTTTTCTCTTGTGATTCAATTTTTTTCTCCCTATTTTCATCTGTTTTCCTTTTGTATTCTGCTTTGCCAACAAATTTGATTTTTAACATATTTTGAATTGCTTTCATCATAATTCAGACTATGAGACAGAGTAAATTGCCTTTGAGGTGCATTTAAGCACAGAAAGTATCCAATTCTTCTGGGGTTTGTATCAAAATGCTTAAAGCTCTCAATTTCTTTACTAGTTTAAATTCAGATTTGTGAATAGTATAATAAGAGATTAAAGAACACACATAGTAGTTAAAGAGGCTCGTCGACATTGAAGATAATCATGTGAAATAATAGGGATTGTTATACACCTTAAATGTGATTTTCTAAGTCCTCTTATGATGCAATGTAAAAGTAATAAGCTCACTCTCAAGTTATTAATCTCACGATTTTATCTCGTTTCGAACTTCAGCGCCAGTAGAGCATCCCATAATTTTAGGGCAATTTCAAATTAAGTTAAATCAAACCCATTTGAGGGAATGGGATAATAAATTTGAAATATTGGTAATTTATAGGAACTAATTCGATATCGGCACCTTATGGAATTTTCCTCCAAATAGTTGTAAAATTTCGGTGAAATTGTCGAATCGGCCAATGGTCCGCCAAATTTTGAAAAATTGCCAATTTGGTGCGTTTTTGCGTGTTGTGTTTTGGAGTAGCAACCCTACGATTTGGCGATTTTACCAAGTTGGGTCTATAGCATTACAATACGATAACATTAGGCCGCGACCGGCAAAATTCTTTTTGTTACAATTTCAAAATCACGCCAAAAAACGAGTAGGTTATCGATATGAAATAAGTAATATATAATACTTATATATATAATACTTATGTATTATACTGTCACAACTAATTTCGCCAAATCGAAATACGGTGCCAAGAACTGTCATCGAATGCAACAACTGTTTTGTAATGTGTGAATAGTTTTCCACTATTGCATTTGGTGACGTCATTTCATTTAACGAATTTGTCAAGGGTATAATACTTAAGTACCCAAATTAGTTCCAATGTATGTAGTAATGAAAAATATTGATTATTCATTCTTATACTTGCATATTAGCGGGCAGAGGCTGCCACTTTCGACACTCTAAGGCCTAATATGCCTTCTACTTTCAGAGCGGTGTTTGCTGACTGTAAGAAAAAGCAAAGGGATCACTGGAGCGTTCCTCCTGAACATGTATGGTACCCACGAAAACACCTTGGTGCTGCCCTACTCTTCGAAGGTCATAGAGTTCAGAAGACTTGCGTATTTCAATTTGCCGGTGGACACTTGAAGTCCCTCACCTTAGAACACGGGCTAAAATTTTTAAGATCTGCACGATGTGTTATGCTACTCAGGTATCACCTGAATACATTTTAGAGTGCACGAATTTTAACTTGGACGAAGTATTCTAGAAGCCTCTTTTATTCTTAGATTTTTCTAGTCTAGGTAACCCAACTAGGGATTAGAAACAATAACACGTATTTGAGCGTCACCAACGTAAAATTTGCGCCACGCAAATCGCCTCGTGATATCAAAGCAACAAAAAGATTAGTACACTTTTCATTTGGGGAAAAAAAAACCTATTCAGTCAAAATGGCGGAAATTAAGCTGCGGTAACGCCAATACATAAGTACCGTTCACCTTTGTTTACCTTATCTTTAAACTTCGTTTTTATGTTGAAACGCATTTGTGCCATTGATGAACACAAGGATGTTTTATATCAAATGAATAGTCTTAAAAAATCTGATCGTATTAATTTTTTTTTTTAAAATCATATTTTAGAGAATTTTCATATCCATGCTTTTATAACGAGTTTTCTTTTTCCAAATGTGGAACATTTATTTGACGTACATAATTCCATACTTATATGTGGAATATTTCCTTGCATGATTGCATTTAAAACTTGGGCACTTTTCCGTTATAACCGTACCACTTAGTGCCTTATTTGTTGTTGTCTTGACTAATTTTCTGGGATGAATGCATCGCCAATTGGGTTTGACTTTTTTGGCACTGTCTTAATATCCCAGAAACACGTCAAAATGGGCCAGCTGCCGTCAAATGTGAGTGTCGTGGTTCCAATGGAAAAATACCCAAAGTAGCAATGTCAAATGAAACCTCATTTAAACTTGAAAGATTGAAGAAAAAATTAATATTATAGAAAGAGGCAATTAGAAAATTCAGAGTAATTCAGTGCTTAGATATTACTCCTCGGGACCGATTTCTTCTTCAAAGTTATTTTATTTTAGGGTTTTCATTTATTTTTTTTAAATTATGCTTTTATTACTTATAGGGTTTTTATTTTAAAAAAAAAAAACGTTTCTGGTATTACATAACTTATGTGTGCGTGAAAATCAAGGGAAGCAAATTAATCGCTTGATTTAATTATCGAAATATCTTTCGACAGCTTGGGGTACTGAAAATTTCGGTACTTACGTATTAGCGCCACCGCAGCAAAATTGGCGCCCCACGAGTCACACATTAATATAAAAAAATCAAAGATTCTAACGCGTGCTTTATATAAAAAAAAATATACCAATCTGTCGATTTTGGTGGGAAATGGCGTGATTCGCGGGATGCCAATTTGGCTGTGGTGACGCCAATACGCAATACCAAAATTTCATATAAAATTAGTAATTAGGGTTGGATTGGGAAGATGTTTCAGCTCTCGACAGATTTAACGTGCATCTCTGCCCTACACGGCGAGTGTTTAGTGGTACTGGGATCGAACTTATGACACACCAGCCACGATCCGTGCCTTGACCACTTGGCGGCTCCTCCTTGGTTTTTGAAAATACGCTTTGGCTCAACTTGAGCGAGGTATGAAGAAATCTTCACCGAATGGTGAGTAGAATAGGATTTGATTGTAATTAAAAGCAAAAATGTAAATTATCAGTTTGTTTCAATGAATAAGAATTACTTGCACTTTTTTGTTCTCCTCTCAGTTTCTATTTTCAGGAGAGTAAATTATCAAAATCTGTTCCTAAGTAGTTGTTGTTGTCTTATCCCGGCAATGCTAGGTTTGTCCATGCAGTTAAATCAACCGGTACCGAAGTCGTGAAGAACGGCCATTGTTATGTGGATGATCTTTGGTGAATAAAGCAGTTGATGGTCCGTAGTGTTTAGATCTACATTGAGGAGAGTTTATCCAGTATAAAAGGACAATTAAAAATATGGTTAGGAAAAAGTGGAATGGCAGCACAGTTAGGACAAGTATTATAACTTCTTTGGCCACCAGTGGATATTTTCATCCATTTAAAGTGTCTTGTACGTAGTCAAACTATGGTCGTTAAAATTACGCTATTACAATTAAGATTTGGAATGAAGCGGTAGAAGTACGAGAGCTTGAACTAAACGCAAAACACATTTTCAAACAGAAAAATGCCTTAATTTCCATGGAAATTTGTAATATTATAACTCATACCTTTGTTAACAATATAGTTTTTTAAAAAATTTCAAAATATTCCATGAATACTTTATTTTTCGTTTTAATACGTGAAGGCAAAGTCCATTTAACATTACGGCACAGGAGAAAAAAAACGCGTAACACATTTTATACCAGAAAAAATGAATCAACTCGGTTAAAAATGGGAAGTGTGATAAAGAATGCTGCTCTCTAAAGGATAGTGAAGCCAGAATATCATATTAATTTTTCATTTCTTTTATATCTCAAAAAATGTTCCAAATATTCGGGTCTTATTCCTTAACATTAACCAAAGACAGTCTTAACTAGATGGGATATGAGTTAACGTCTGGCTATTGCATCAGCATCAATAAGAGTAAGGCTATTGAAAAGTTTAGGGGAATTTCGGTTCTCCTTGACAAAGTTATCAGCCTGCTCATTGCCGAAGATGTCAACGTGGGCCGGGATCCATTGCAAAGTGCAAGTTCTTTGGGCTGCAACTATCCCTTGGGGGAGCTTATATCCCTAAATGGCGCGTCCCCAGGTGGCGGAGAGAACGCCTCCATTGTTTCTTCCTATTGAGGTGGAAGAGAAATAAAATACCTTCCGCCGACCAACAGGCAGAAGTCGCTTAATTTACAAAAAAACACATCGACTATCTAGCAGACAAACTCTGGGGTAGAATTCATTTAGCCATCTCCCTTATTGGGAGAAGGTTACTTCTATCTCTAGAAAATAAAGTTACTCTTTACAAGCAGATTTTGCGCACAGTAATTACTTATGCTGCTCCCATCTGGGGGGCTGCAGCCGCCACTCGCATGAAAAGAATTCAAATCATCCAAAATAATCTTCGCATCATCACGAATGCACTTTGGTATGTTCGAAACGATGTGATACACAACGACCCACACATGGAGCCGATTTCTAATTACATCACTAAACTATCTAAATCAATTGAATCTCATGACAATCCAATTATTAGAGCACAAAAACTGTTTACTTATCCAGACCCTAAAATTAATTATGCATACACTTCGATGAAGTGGAGAAATAATCTCTGCCCCCCCCCCATAACACAACAAGATCACCTTTCATACACAGAAACAGATCAGCTTCTGCAACACATTAAAGACTGGGTTCAATGGGGGTGAACTGTCACCCTGCTGATTGATTGCCTTAGTAATCCAGCTTCCTTCCTGCCTCTTCCTCTATTCGAACCCGCCTGCGCTCTGCTTCGATAGATCGCTCATGCTTGGGGTTATGCCACTTCACCCCGATTGTGTGGAAATCTTCTTGATTTGTTTATTTTTCATTACATGATATCTCTTTTTCTCCAATCTACTGGGTAAAAGTGCCTTCGGCGCTGTCGCCCACGTATATCTATCTAATTTTAGTTAATGGCAGAAGTCCAACCTATACAACTCTGGCAAATTTAATTTCCATGTTCAGTGTTTCTTTTTGGTAAGCTTTACACATGTGAAATTTATTTAATCTAAAATGAGTTTTTAATCTAAACAGAAAAAAATATTAATCTTAAGTGAAATTTATTTGTAAACCAGTGAAATACAAAAAAAATTGGGCCACTCATTTACAAAATTCAAGTATATCTCATTATTTTTTTTTTTACAATTTTTTTTCGACATTTTACTGCCGATTGCATACTTATTTGTATAGTTAACTGCCTTTTAGGCGATCCACCATTTTTTTCTGCTTTGATGTTGATATGCTGCATTACCATTTCGATTTTCTTATAAAACATTAGTAAATTTTTCAAATTTTGAATGATTTGGGGTTTTTATCATAATTTTTGTTTTTGATTTTTGATACAATAAAAAAGGTACTTTTCCATGTCGCCGGTGCAAAATTCCCCAAGCGAACTTTATTGGCCCCAACACATAATATACACATTAAAAAATGTTAATAAATGTTCTAAATTTTTTTTTACTTCGGAGGAATAAGCATTTTAATATTATTTAAAATGTTGGCTTAAATGTAGAATAGAGGGCTGTTGGAGTTGGCGATGTTTATCTAGATGCCATTTTGAATTCGGCTCTTCGTTACTTTGGCTTCGCTTCATTACTCTCGAAGCACCTATCACTACATGTAGGTAGTTTGGCGACTGATTCTGATCGCCACAAAACTGACTTCACCAAGGGGGCCAAATTTATCCGTTCAATTTAAAATATTCCATTTAACATTGGTTGTATTGTTTACGTCTTTTAGAGCAGTGATCCCCAACTCCCATGCCAGGGATTTGTGCCGGTCCATGTATCAAATGGTACTGCCACCCCCACCAAGGAACATTAAATTATTTCCATTTTATTTTACGGCGGTGTATTTCTCTTAGGTTTGTGCGCTTTCCATGGAAATTATTGATGTGTAACATCTTTCCTCTCGGTTGCTGGATATTTGTCGGAGTGATTTCGTGAAAAGGGACGGATATGGGTAACAGGAAGTGACGTCAATGGGAACTTGGCGACCATGTTGGCGAGTTCCCATGATTTTGAGTGGTGATTTTGACTTTTACTTCAGTTTGCCAAAAGCTGAGCCGCTCGTAGCTTTTTTGAATGATGAACTCAAGCTCGAAATGGACACAAATCGAAATATTTCGACAACTAACAGTGGTAATGTTATTGACGATGTTTTTCAACGGTTTTTAAATTCTTTGAAATCACAAGTATTTGTGTCATATTTTAGTTTGTCACCGCTCTTCTTCAAATTGAATAAGAATAATTATTTTTGATAAAAAAAATTGCATTACTCCTTGTGTTAATTAAATAAAATGTTCATTAAAGATATAGATATTCGATAGAAAATTATTTTGAATCATATCCGATTCATTTTTTTTCAGGATATAAAATACCATTGCGTATTTACCACGACAACATATCAGATGTTACACATCCTATGCGACTACTGTAAGGCTCGTTTCTTTTTTATATTGCACGTTAAATCACTTTATATTCCTTTTTTCTGTAGGCATAATTACACATATATAATTAAATCAAAATTACTAAATCAAAACAATCTAAAATATAAATAATCAACGCCTCAGCCTTAGTGAGCCGCGGTAAAATTATCCAACGTTGATTGGACCGCGGTGATGTGAAAAGGTTGGAAAACACAGTTCTAGAGAAGTTGCAACTCCGGAGAACTACACGCGAGGGCGTGCCAAGTTGGAGTTTTTTTTTTTAAATCGCGCCAAGCAGTGGGTGTGATTCTGCCCATCCCCCAAAATAAGGCTTTAAAGTAAATTTATAATGTCTTGATAATAAAAAAAAAAGGAGCGCGTTTTTGTGACTGGAAATTATTTTTAAAACAAGTAATAAAAAAAAAAAAAAATTAAGTCAATTTCTACTAAGATCAACAAAGAAATTTTTATTTTAGCTACTTTTTATTAAATAGTAACAATTAATATAAATATGTATATACATATGACAGAATCACAATATTAAGTGGTAATTAATTTTTATTAATTATCATTAAAATATCGTGTTGTCATCCAAAACAATCGTGTACATAAAATTTCAGTTTAACTGAATACTTTAAAACGTGAGAAAAAAAACCTTTTCAAGTTTTGACACAAGTCGCCAAAAGGGTCGCTAAGTCGCCAAAAATGATGCCAACTTGGCTGTATTTGTAATTCTTTAAATAATTAGTTATAATCAATTAATTTTTATCAATTATAATTAAGTTATTGTAATGTAATCCAAAATAATCATGTATATAAAATTTCAGCTCAATTGAGCGCTTTAAAATGTATTTTATTAACGATTGAAAATTCCACCAAGATAAATGAATAAATAAATATATAGAGATATATTGTGAGCTAATAGTAGGAATTGAAAAACTTCCTAAAAATATTTATAAATCTGCTTATTTAAATAGTTAATGAACACTCTAATAACCTAGGGCTCAAGTGTAGTATGGGGGGGGGCTTTGGATTTGGCGATTTTTTATCTAGATATCATGGTGAGATAACGAATTCATTCTGGCTTCCGGACACCTATCGCTAAATGAAGTATCTTGGTGATTGATTTTGATTGTCAAATGAAATTGACGTCGCCAAGGGTCCCTTCTATACTATACTTTAACCACATTCAGTTCAAGCTTTCATTATTGTATCAAAAGTTTTCCTAGAATCTTCATAGTCATAAAAATAGGGATCACAGGTCATCAAATACAACTTTAAGTTTTATTCTACGATTTAGGCGCACAATTTTTGTTTCTTGAATGAAGCTTCATTAAACGCACGGCTGACACAAACAGTAAATACTTTTTATTAAGAATACTATCAAAATCCTTCTTACTTCGAGAAGGGCTTATAAAAATCGATAGGTAAAGGTAAAACGATAGTAGACGTTTTATCTGTAGTGATAGAGTTTAACGTTTGTAAATAGCGAAGTTGAAGACAAACCGGATTTGAAGCAATTTTTTCAGCTGCTTCTTTTAAAGGTACCGATGCTCTCTTTTCTCCATCCGCACATATGACCCTAGCCTTAGCTTCTCGGATGGCCTCAGCTTCGACAGCCATTGCTCTCTGAATCTGCTCTGGCAGTCTTATATCTTTTAGCTGGAGCTTTTCAACCTTTATTCCCCATTGGTCAGTTGTTTCATTCATAGTACCTTTCACACTTTCGGCAATAGCCTGCCGATCTGCAACAATTTCTTCCAATTGACGATCTCCAAGCGCCCCTCGAAGTGTTGTTTGGGCTAGTAACTGAGTGCTGTAAATGGCATCCGATACATTGACTACAGATTCCGTGGGACTGATAATGCGGTAGTAAATTACAGCATCCACTTGAACCGTGATAGATTCTTGTATTAGTATTTCTTGCGCAGGTATATTGAAAGTTACACTTCTCATATCAACTCTATGAAAACTGTCTACGCAGGGCAAGAGGAAGCATAGTCCAGGTCCTCTTGCTTTGCCTCCCACTAATCGGCCAAGACGAAAAACAACAATTCTTTCGTATTCTGGCACAATAATCAAACATAAGAAGATGGAAATTGGGAACGTTATTAATGCAAGAATTACTGATAGGACAGTTAAGATACGTCCACATACTCCTTGCGAGGCTTCAGTGAATTTAGTTTCAGGCGGTTGCATTAACTAAGTTTATAAATAATTCATTCTTACTTATTCTTCTTGATGGATCGCAAGACTCGTTGAAAAAAATGCAAAATACTTAAAATATGTTCAAATTTAAATGTAAACACCAACACGAATTAAAGAAACTTTATTATTTCAAATTACTATAGCAACACGAGACGTATCAGCACAAAACTAAGTATCGTATATTTTCATTTGACATTTTTTTAGAGATTGTAGTTTTTATAAATTTAAGCAAAAAATTTAAATATAAAATATATTTTCAGGGAAATTCCCCGCCGGAATTCATTATTTTTTTACGCTATTCCCTTAATATTGTTTTTGAGAAAGTTATATAGTAGGTTTTTTTTCTTATTATCAGTACTACAACAATGAATTACTTTTGTAAAAACAAACAAATAAGTAAATTTGATCTTATTAAACTTTTATTTGTGCATATTTTATGTGTATTAGAAAGCTGCAGTAGACTTGGCTTACAGAATAACAGACCCTTGATCTAATCAAATAGCGAATTCAGGCTTTTTGATTGGATTGCTGGTATAATGGATCTGATAAAGTAAATCATTTCTCTGAAGTTCTCTCGCTGCAAGAAGTCAGGTTTGAATTCTTGTATCGATTTCGTCTTTTTATGCTGTTGAAATGTAAAAGGTGCATGGTCTGTTAAGTACTTTCTTGAGTAGTTTAGAAATAATGTTCCAGATAAACTCATAAGCAAACAATTATGTGTGATATAAACATGTGAAAGATTTCAGTTCATTATGACATGAATGTGAAGAGTGGGTGCCAGCTCAGATGTCTAACTCGTAGTATGACCGTAGTTCAAAATATCGAAGCTCACTGACTACGGCTAATGGATTTTTTTTTAATTAGATAGAAATAAGGAGTTAGAAGTGTTCAATGTGTCAGCAAGTAAATGCAATTACATTCAATAAGCCTGAAAACGAAGCAGCTGATGAGCTGGCTAGTAGGGGTTGTGATCTCTCTAACCCCAGTTCCACTGTCTTAAGCCATTCGGAAATTCATTCCCTCCACAGAACTAAAATGAATTTGACTTGCCAAAACCCTCCTGATCACCACTGGTACGCAGCTAAGAGTCCTGGCCTATTTCTACAGTGCAGGAGTTCCAGGACTCACATCAGACGGCCTTGGCTCGCTTTAGAAACGGTCACCTGCGTAGTACGACTTTTGTGCAGGGGGTAAAGTCTTTCTTTACCTGTCCCTTCTCTCTTCCTGCTTCTCTTGCTCATCTTCTGGACTGCTGGGGCATTTCCCTGCGACAGTTGTTTGAATATCAAGACCTGATGTGGGACACTATTATGCGGAAAGGTCAAATGGACTTGATGTAGGCTTTTCTGTTCCAAGGGGATTGGAAACAACAACAACATTCAATAAACAAAGTTACCCGAAACATTTGCCCTAAAGAAATCTTATATTATATGGTTTTGAAATGGATTAGTGGAAGGGATTGTATTGAACAGTAGCGCACACAGGAATTTTTCAAGGGGAGGGGGCTCCGGGGTCGAAAGTTCACCATTCTTGTATCATGCTCCTTTTAATTTTGTCGATGTTCGGAAACAAAACACAGTAAAAAACTAATTATTGAATAAATAATTAGCATTAATTAATAAAATTAATCATTAATAACAAATACTTAATTAAATTTTACGTACTATATACTTATAATAATAATCAAACGGAAAAAAAAAATCAAGGGCTTTGGGGGGAAACCAGCCCCCCCCCCCCTGTGTGCGCCACTGGTATTGAACTTTGAGTAACAAGGCTACTATCCCTTGAATATATTTTTGAATTTAGTAAATATCAAATATTTCTACAGTTGTTTATTAATCCTTGTTTGGTGATCTATCTTGTATTTCAGAAATTGCTTTGATGCAAAGTATTGCTTGTTTATTGAATGTTGATTGGTTGGATTGTGAGGGATATGGGGCCACAAAGATTATTTTTTATTGAAAGATTTCCAATTATT
Organism: Trichonephila inaurata madagascariensis; assembly: GCA_019973955.1. NCBI lineage: Eukaryota > Metazoa > Arthropoda > Arachnida > Araneae > Nephilidae > Trichonephila > Trichonephila inaurata. The sequence continues at coordinate 192,766 of BMAV01003937.1, forward strand.
TATACCAAAATAAAGCTCACCCATATTCTAGCCATGAAACCCCAAAAATTTTGAACAATGATTACGTGATGAAGATATCCGATAAGACACCACCTTGCCAAAAGGAGGACTTTGATTTTATTTAACCCTTTATCTACCGACGGTACTTATAAGTATCACTCACTTTAAAGTTTCATAGAATAACCATTTTTACTAATACTCTGACGATACTTAGCAGGAATATTTTTTTAAATCCACTCCTCTAAGGCAGTGTTCTGCAACCTTTTTACCGCCGCGGACCGGTCAACGTTTGTTAATTTTACCGCGGCCCGCTGAGGTGAAAACGTTGATTGCTTAGACTGTTTTGATTTAATAATTTTAATTCAATTGTATTTAATCGTGACATTAGAATAAAATATAGCTACACCAAAAAATGAATATAAAGTGATTTAACAAGAAATATAAAGTGATTTTCGTAAAAAGTAGCTCAAACCCAAGAAAAACATACCACAGTAAATAATTTAATGTTTCTTGTGCGGCCCGGTACCATTTGATCCATGGCCCGGTACCGGTCCGCGGACCGGAGGTTGAGGAACACTGCTCTAAGGTATATGGCAGCACGGGTTCTATGATGAGTATTTTAGCGGGGAAGGAGAGTAGTTCTATAGCAGAGAGAGAGAGAAATTCCGTTTTCAGCTGACGGCATTTTCAGTGGATTACGAAGATAGTCATTTTTGTTCAGAAAAAATAGTTAATGTCAAAAGGTAAGTGTCTTATTATTTTTTTTTATGTTAATAAAGACCTTAGAAAACGATTTGACTATTTATTTTAAGAGAACAGTGTGTGTAATTAATTGTACAGTCGAATATCTTTGATTAATTAATTAGCGCTAACTAAATTTCTCAAAGTTAAGTATTTTGTTTATGTATATCCCTTAGTGATTCAGAAAAAAACTTGCATAAAAAAACAACTGCGGTAAATCATAATGCGGTAGATAAAGGGTTAATGAGCATCAGCCTGAGTATATCACACGACGAATCTTTAATCTAAAACTCAAAAATAATATTCAACTGAACATCACAGGTTGTCTCTTGATACCGTTATTACTTTAAACCAATGGTCTTCTTTCTCGGCTCGTGGAACCTTGAGAACTAAAAAATGTTTTCGAGGAACCCCATTCCACGCATGCACACACTTAGAAGAATGTATCTTAAGGTATGCGACTACGTTCGGAACCATGATTTTAAAAAATCGCATAAATGGATAATTTTCATGATATTTAGTGTCACTTAGATTAGAATACATGTATAAAATTGTTTTAAGAAAATTATTACAAAAAAAAAAAATTATTTAAATACAATATTTTGGCAAAAAATTTACTTAAAATAGCCTTTTTTCCAGATGTTCTCCTTTTGTAAAAAAATGTTTCTATTGTATTAATATTTTGTCTGTATATAGCTCAGACCTCTGTTCAGAGGCTCAACTACGATTTTTGAAAAATTCACATTATTTTCAGAATTACAACCATTTGAAATAATTATCGGCGTATTTTCTTAAAATTTCTCCCATCAGTTTTCGTAAAACATCGATAAGCCGACTTCCAAGTTATGCGTTTAAAAAATTCTAGTTGAGCCTCTGTACAGAGATCTGAGCTATAGATAGGCAAAATATTATTACAATAGAAGCATTTTTTACAAAAGGAGAACATTTGGAAAAAAGGTTATTCTAAGTTCATTTTTTGTCAAAGTATTGCACTTAAATAGTTTTTTATTGTAATACTATTCTTAACCCAATTTTGTATACATTGTCTAATCTAAGTTATGCTAAATATCATAAATATTATCCATTTACATGCTTTTGCAAAATCACGGTTTCGAACGCGTAGTCGGATACCTTAAAATAATATTTAAACTAGATCAACTTGTGTTATAAGTACTTTAAAAAAATAAATAGTACAAATAAAAAAAAAATACTATATTTTCTTAAAAATGTTATTGTAATTTTAATTTAATTTATTAACTTGATTTTCTGATCCAAGTGTCGCCTACCCATGCAGTATATTTAATAATATGTGCAGGAAATATGTGCTTGCATTTTTTTTTACACAAATTATCAAAGTCGAAATTTTCTGCAGTCCCATTTCATGTTCTGCGTTTAAATTATTTTTACATTCTGTTTTTGTAATCACTTACATTGAGAAATATTTTTCACTTAAATGCATTGTTGAGAAGGGAATTAAAATGTTTATAGTTGTGTGAGAAATTCTGTGTATTTTGAATGAATTTGCAACCTAAAAGTTAGGAGTTGTTTTTGCTGAAATTTAGATTTTAACGTCAAATCTGTTGAGATGTCGATAAATTGTTCCCTCTCCTACATTATAGCTATGAAAAGGTGCACTTTCCATAAGAAAACTATTCAGTTTTGGAAAGCATTTTACTTACGAATATAAAATTATTTCATGGAACCCAGGATAATAAATAATGGAATATTTACAATCTAGTATAGGTAGCGTATATAAGGAATAAGCTTTATTATTATTATTATTATTGTTCTTTTATTACATTGCAGTCCCCTCAGGGGGCTCACCTTCTTTAGGTAGGTACGGATGTCACAATCCCGAGGTACCCTAGTGATCTTTTCCTTTTCCCAAGGGGCTTACTATCTTTGCTAAACACGGGTGTCACGACCCCGGGGTACCCCAGTGATCCTTCTCTCTTTTCGACCCTCCATCTTGTCATCCAATTTCTTCTTTTCTTCTTTTCCCGTCCAGACCACAGCAGGGCCGGCTCTAGAAGTTTTGCCGCCCCGGACAAAAATGAAAAATGCTGCCCCTCTCCAAAGCAAAAAATAAAAATTAAAAAAGATTAGTGATTCACATATAGATACACACCTATAAAACTGGAATAGTACATGCGAACAAAAAGGCAGCATAACAATTATGTATATTATTTTAAGTCTTAAAAAATACAAAATCATTCGAAATTAAGAACATAATTACCTGTTATTATTTGAAACGAGTTAAATATTATAGAAGGAATCGCGCGCCCATTTCAGAGGGTCAATTTCTTCGAAAAAGAGTCTACTGATGGTGGGGGTCCCAAGCGTTTATATTAACTTAATAGAGTAACTACACTGGAGAATAAAATAGAACATCTCACACACACACACGTGGCTCTCTAGCCATCAAAAACTCCAATAACCCCTGTCCCCTTTTGGATAGCTGACACCGGACATCGTATGGGTGAAAGGAATGTCCGTTGTGGCCCCACTCCGGGATGGAGAGAAAGTTACTAGTGAAAGATGTGTAACTATATCAAATTTCATGATTTCATTCCCGTCTCGAAACCTTCAAATTTAACAGGAAAGAAAACTGACATTTAACATCTAGTGTACTAAATAAGGAAATAAGATACTTTAAATGAAATACCAAATTCCTACCTAATATTACTTCAGAAAACATGTAAAAATTTTTGTAACAAGGGGGAAAAAAATCTCAAATTAGATCCAAATGCCGCCCTTGAAATTTGCCGCCTTGGCAGGGGTCCGGTTTGTCCGCCCCTAGAGCCACCCCTGACCACAGACCTATGAATGTTTGGCGCAGTATAGCCAAAACTGGCTCTTGCGCCATAAAATACCAAACTCAACTTATTACATTACAGTAAAAGTTAAAAAAAATATTGCAAAATTAAATTATTATGTACGTAAAAATTTTTCAGTTTTAATGACTGGTGTATGAATATTAAATACCTGTGGTTATGCAAACTTCATAAAGAGCAAGAAATTCCTTTAGCATACACATTTACAATTTTCTTTTCGGTTTGTTGTTGTAACTCATAGAACCCCTGTGTATGCTTAGGGGAGTCCCAGGGCTCCATGGAAAACAGTTTGAAGACCACTGCTTTAAACCTACAAAATAAAGTTACACGCTACCGATATATAACTTCTAAAAATCAGAAGAATATATTGCGTCATTTATGTGGTTATTAGATATTGATCATTGCCAGTGGCATAAAGTACACCCCCTCAATCCTCGCATTGTGGGGGGGGGGGGGGGGGGGTTGGGGGGGCCCAAAACCTGACTTTGCCGGGGGCCCAGATGTTTTCCGTTACGCCACTGATCATTGCGTAGCAGGGCCAGCTCGAATTGAAACGAGATTAGGTGCAAAGCAAACTTCTGAGATTTTGAAAGCAATTTTTTTTAATAAAATAATATTTTATTGCATATTGTTATTTGACATATTGCACGAATTAGTATTGTAAGACGTATATGAATAATAAATTGTTAAAATACTTAAATTAAATTAATGTTTTCCATCTCATAAAAAAAATCTTTAATAAATTATATAATAAAAAATTGCTCCATATGCATATAAAGTACAATTTAGTGGGTGATTTAAATTTTATGTGATTTTTAATTTACTGTTATACATATTTTGTAGCAAATTCTTTGATAGCAACATTATAATTTAATTTTTCAGCTAATTTGGATTCGACGGATAAAATGGCTCAGGAAGTAAGTTATTCTTGACTACATCTCAAATAATTTATTATCATTTGTTGTTTATTTTCAACCCTTAGGATGTTCATTTTGCAGATGTATACACATGCATATTCGGATTAAAAACAGATTTTATTTGATATAAATTTACGCTACACTGTGAAGCAACATGATGGCTATTGGCTTCGGACCTCATAAATTTCAACCACGGTCAAGTGACAAGGACAACACCTGAGCGGGTACTTTCTCTCCCAAAATTCCCCATCACGCCAACGGGAGGATTTTTAGCTTCGACAGATTTCTTGCATTAGCTCCTCTACAAGACGGGTTTCAGTGACACAACAACTCGAACGCGCAACTCGACAACGTGGTCATGCCCGCCCCAAGCTAATGGATAAACAGACACTGAGTGTACAAAAATATTTTTTTGAAGAAACAGAAACTCTCTCTCTCTTTAAAATGTTTTTCAAAAGCCTTTAAAAATATTTCCATTTCTCCAACATTCATTCCTTTTCGTGAGTTGATTTTTTCTCACTCAAAAGTAAGGAAAATAATGTATACAAAAACATGATTCGAATTTCTATGCTACCATATTTTTTCGAATCTAAGCCATACCCCGAATTCTCATCAAGTTTTTGTGAAAAATGAAAAATAGCGTAAATTTTTTTTATCGATGTCTAATTTTACGAAATTTAAATAAATTTAAAAAGAGAACTAATAAGAAGTGAATAATTAGTTATTTTACTTGCATTATAAACTTTTAATTTATACTTTTATCACCCCATCTGACGAATTTTTTTCTCCTTCAATTCTAAGTCGAACCCAATTTTCAGTAGCATTAAAATTGGAAAAAAGGACGCCTTAGGTTTGAGTAAATACGGTATTTTAAATAATTTTTCTTCAAGAATTTAATGAAGGAAATGCTTTACGAGAGTAGGAAGATTTAACATTGATTATTAAGTAATTTTTCTTTTACGCGTCTCATTAAAAATTCTGGTTTCAACAGGGGAAAAAAAATAAATATCGGAAGGTCAATTTTTATTAAATTTTCAGATTTACCGCAATAGATTGTAAAATAAATCATTCACCAGTCGCTCAGAGCAGTTAAAGTAGCTCCTACTTTAAGAAATCTTTCTAAAATATATTCTTTATGCTATAAACTCCATTTCTACATGTAATTTAATTTGTTTATTATATTTTGAATTACAAAATTATGTAAAGAGAATTTCACGAATCCGTTCAATATTGCTTCATTCTATTTTATCTCATATCGTTTTCAATATTTTATGGTAAAACATAAGGCTGTAATAAGTATTGATCATCAGTTTCATGTGAATGTGGTATGAAAATTAGGAGAATGCTGTACAGTTTCAGGTGTTACCCTCGTTAGTTGATCGCAGTTCAAATTTATGAGGTCTATCACCAATTGTGCTTTTTTAAGAGCAACATCATCATTGAATCAATTATTAAGAGGATCAAAAAATGTTCGAAAATTCATAATCTAATATATGTTTTCAGAAAGCAATTTCTTAATGAGCAACTATGCTTCCAAAAGCTCTTATAATTTTTTAACATTACGAATCTTTTAAACAATGCACTAAAATCATATTTAAAGAAACAAAGACAACAATAGAGAATAAGATTTTTAAAAGAAACTTACTGAGAACAGGGAGGAGAAACTATCTTAAACCATGCATTTTAAAAAAAAAGTGAATTTTTCTTGTTCCTAACCTTTTTTGACTAGCGTTATTTATTTTAAGATGAAGCAGATGGTGCTTGTGTTTTTCAGCTCTTATTGAGTAGAATTGGGTAAAATTATGTTTTCACACAATATGTTTTTCCTTCATAAGATAAAAAATATTTTTTTCTTCAGAAGATAAAAATTTTTCCACGTCTTTAAGCTTTGGCTACATAAACAATCGATAATTATTAGTTATATTGCTCAAGTAAATAGTTTTAACAAATCAAGAATTACAGTATGAAAGCAGAACTATATATATATAGAATATTCAAGCAGACAAACCGATCTGATAACATAACACAAATTGTTTGTGCCTGTTATTGTTATGCGTCTAAAAAAAAATTATTTCTGTTTTTAACTATCAGGATTAAATTTATAATCTTGTCATTGAGTTAGCTGAAGTACAGCTGCAATAATACAAATCCGTTAGATTATACTAAATCTTATATGGTTTCTCATTTTCACATGAATCATTTTTTATTTGATGTTGACGTCATTAATAAATTTAACATAATTTCGTACGTAAGTATTAGTATATGGCAGCAGCTGTATTACCACGGAACAGATGTTTGGTCTCTACACAGTTCTGATTTTCTGTGATTGTTAAGTAATGGGACCAGGCAACTGTATCTGTCTTGATATGTTGTTTATTAATATCTTTATACATGACAAATGAACGGAATTACGTGAAAATATGAGTAGTGTTGTTGTGGAAAACTTTGATATGAATTCTAAGGGACCTTTTAATATTCCGCGTCAAAATGCTAGACGTTTTGTGTCAAATAAGCGAAAATCTCGGAATTCTGTTTACGAACAAAAACCTTTAATATCAAATGACACGGATAGCTCAGATGAAGAAATTACTCTTCATGATATCAGACATTTAAAAAGGAATCTTGAAGAAACATGCCAAAACTCATTACGAAAAATTAAAAACCCTGACCATAGTAGAAACGGAACATCTTTGGGAAATATGAAGACATCTGATCCATTTCAACGTAATGAATTACTATATTTAAAGATAGAAGAAGGTGATACGTTGCAAAGTATATCCATCAAGTACCAGTGTCCCGTTAGTATCATTCAAATTATATTATTTTAATTAAATTAGCATTTAGTTTAAAGTACATATAAAATTTTATTCAGTTGATATAAGTGTTTTCTTTGTTGTTTAACTTTGTTTGTGTTGTTATATTGGATAGTCTGTAGTCAATTTGTTGTTCTCAAAAGGGTATTTAATTTCATTCGTAAATTATACTTTCTGTATGCCATCTTATTTTAATTGTAATGATATGTATGTTAATTAATACTCAAGTATTATGCATTGAAAATGTAGTTTGACTTCATAAAATTTCGAAGTGAATTTTTTTAAACTTAACATTTTATTTGTTGGTTACTCAATCTTAGGATATCTCTGTTTTTTTAATGTTTGTTTACTTGGAAATTATAGAAAATATAACTATATTTGTAGGTAAATGATGCTTATATATATATATTGAATCACTATTTTTACTTGATCTCCAAATTGCTTGATATGTGAGATGTTATTTTCTTATTTATCTATTCTAATTTGATTAATTCTTGTAAAAGCATAAATGATGCATACAATAATAAATTCTTAAAGTCAACTTGTATTACCTAGGTTCCTTATGTATCTGAAAAACTGCTAATCTTAGGTACACAAGTAAAAGACCGTATTTTGTTTCCTAAATTCCTTCCATTTTGTTCAATTTGGATTGATGTTTTGAAAAAAAAAGAAAGAAACTCTTTTTAATAATACCCGAAAGTTTCTTTGTATTTAAATCTTTTCGTACTTTGCATATTTTTTTGACTCAAATATATACATGAGCAAAAAAAGCAAGTGGAGTGAAGTTTGATATACAAAGTGCAAATAAGACAAGCTGCTTCACAAAATCTGTAGGATGAACTCTGTATATTTCTTTTTATTCATAATTTATTTAAGATTTTGATGCAATTTCTTTAATCGTGTATATCATTAGGATATGTTTATGAAAATTATTTACTTATTGAAGGATAATGATAAAGTTTTTATTTTTTTGAATACTTGTTTTTCATTTGAATTAATATGTAATTAATGTCTTGAGTTTAGATTTGATTGAGTTAGATAAGATTTTAAACATTTTCTGAGGTTTAATAAAATTTGATTATTTTGATTGATATGGTATTGTGTTTGAGCATGGCAATAAAGAAAAAAAAATATATGTTAATTACCTTTAAAGTGAAAAAGATAATTATTAAAGAATGAAAGAAAGGGGGAAAATGGAATGAAGTTCAAAATTGAATTATGAAATGTTAGCGCATTTAGATATTTTCTGTTTATAATATTGTTTTGAGGTTAAATGCCTTTGGACGAATCTTAAGCATAAAGAAAAGACCAAAGTGATTTTTTTATGCATTCATTTACAACTTAAGTAAGGAAGATAATTTGAGCATTTGTGTAGCTTCATTGTACAAAATCTTTTCTCTGTATAATGAGTATAATTTTGATCAGTTTTTAAGTTTTATGGTCTAATTCACATGGTTATTTTTCATTAAATTTTTTGTTATTTTTTATACAATATTTTCCTTATACCCATTCAGGTATTGAAGTCTCTTTCCTTCTAATTTGGGTCAGTTTTTTTCTCTAACTGGAATTTGAACTAGAATTACATTTTAATAAAGTATTGATTAAATACATAGCATGTTTGAAATGTAGTGAATTTGTTATATAATCTGATTGATTTAAAGAAGATTCAATCTAACTTAGATTTAAAAAAGAAAAGGATTTAGCACAATCTTTTTAAACATTTAAAACAAGTGTGTGTCTATGTAAAAATCTACATAGAGAGAGACAAACACGTGTTATATTATACACATATAATACATACATTTATCAATGTGAAGACAACTGTATGTATATAGTTAATAAAATAGCAATTATTTCTACAGTGTTTTGGGACCGTATTAACTTGATGGAAAAATTATGAATTTCATAACTATCTGTGATTAATTCAAATCTTTTAAAGATCTTTATGAGCAGTTAATTGAAACTTTTGTACACATTAAATGCATCTGCCTTCAAAGATGTTATATTGCCTTCCATTTAAATTTGGTGGAATGAAATATTGTATTTTATTTTTGTTGATTATGGTTTGAAATTGATTTCTATACTGTTTTGAATTAATATGCTAATTTAATGTGATACTAATTAGAAGTAAACAAAATGAGGTTTCTTACAGGCCCGAAATTTTCTCCGGTATAGTTGAAATCTTTAAATTAAATCTGAATTTCGTCGGCCTAATTATCGGACTGCGTAATTCCACCAGTGTTATTGATTTGATATAGGAGTGCAACGCGCCAAGCGCTTTTTGGCACGATTTCTTAATTCTTTTGTTTTGTCTACACCTTGCCTCAGTGTGCCGCTCCGCTTTTAATTTATTCCTCGATCAGTGTAATCGCTACTTTTTTTATTTCATAATAAAACTAGATTTCGAAGGGAGAGGTGGTGGCAAGATTTTAACTTAAAATAAATACAACAGAAAGTAATATTAATGTATTACACTTCCAGATATAAATTATTTAAACTATTTTAAGCGTTCATTACACAAAATTTGCTACAATGTCTTACTTTTGCTTAGCAGAGATTCCGCAGAAAAAAAAAATTAACATTAATGTATGTTATTTCTATGGCAACCACATTATCGCATGATAAAAATATCAAAGTAAACCATATTGTAATATTATCGCCTATCTTGGCGAACATAAACAACTTGGCGCCTAGCCCTACTGTATCAAATTAGTATCCTAGATGGAGTTACGCAGTCTGATAATTAAACCGACGATTTGATTTCATCAGAAATGGAGGTAGAAGAAACAAACAAAAAGAGAGAAAATTTATGTAAAAAGGACAGAAGTCTTTCAAAGGAAAATGAAAATTAAGAATTTGAATCATATGTTTACTGTATATTTTTGTTGAGTATAATTCATAAATGTATTGTTTGTTGTAATACAATTCAATTAGTGTAATTTTCTGTATAAGCCAACAGTATTTCAAGTGACCAGTGTAAAAATATTCTGGTACATATGTTATCATTAAAGTGTATAATTCAGTTATTTCATAGAATAACTACCGTAAAATCCAGCGTATAACGCACACCGGTGTATAACGTGCACCCATACTTTCAAGCTGCATTTTTTAATTTTTAGGTATGTTCGCCGTATAACGCGTACCCCGCTTTTAAGAGGAAATCTGAAATTTTAGTATACAACGCTCTTATGTTTTGAAGTAATTTATTTGATATTATGCCAGCCTTTTGAAATAATAGTATATTTCTAGAACTAGAACTCTTTTAGTTCAAAAGGTATATCATTTATAAATAAGCAGTATTTCGATATATGTAAAAGTAAATTTTTTCTTACGCTCATTTCATTTGTTATTTTTAAAGCTATTATTTTTATACCCGGCGTATAACGCGCACCCTTATATTTCGATCTCATTTTTTGTGTTCAAAGTGCGCGTTATACGCCGGATTTTACGGTAGGTATTTCATGAAATAACTAGACAAGTCAGTTAAAGCAGAGGTCGCCAAAGTGGTGGTCCATGAGAAAATTTCGCTGGTCCCCAGAAAAATGTGTGGAATATACTTACTCATCCCCTTAAATTTTGTTTTAAGATGCATGGAAACATAATTTGATTCATAACAATAATTTAACATTAAGAAAATCGTACTAGTGGTCTACAGGATTTAAATTATGAATTTACTGCTCCGTGAGGTCAAAAAGTTTGGCGACCATTTAGTTAAAGTATATAATAGATGAAAAATTTCATACTTTACCTGGTTATTCTATGAAATAACTAATGATAGACTATTAAAGGGAAAAATAAATGGTTTCGAAGTTATTTTATAAATTAATTGATCATAAATAGCTAAAATCTTTTGAAAAATACATTTTATCCCTATTATGGATGATTGACTGATAATAAGGAAAAGCAAATGATATAATTTATTATTGTTCATATTGCTAATATTAGTTAAACAGAAAAGAAAAAAAATATGTTGCAGAATTAGTTTCATTTAAATGTTATAAAAAAAAAGGCTTGCTGGGGAAAAAAAATGTTGCTTCCTAAAAACATTGTGTAATAAAAATGCAAGAAAATATTAATTTAAATTTTATGAAGTCCCTTTATTTTACTTTGAATTGCTTTGCCTATTATTTTTGAAACAAGCATACTTTACTATTACACATTTTTTTACATGAGCACTTTTTAAATCCTTGTCCAGTGCTGCAACTTTGAGCTGTTGCATCAATTTTTGAAACTTCTTAGTGAAAATTAATTCCGCTTACATCTACTGAAATGAAATCTGGGGTACAATTGTTTTTATTGTACATTTATATAACTTAAGCAGTTCAAAACTGACTAAAAGCAACTAGAACCAGTTCAAAGAACTTTTGAGTGCCTTAGTTCATACTTTAATGATCAAGTAATCGTTATTCTATAGAATACCTAGTTAAATTGTACAATTTAATATTTTTTTGCTTTAACTGATGTCTAATTATTTACAAAATACCTGGTTATTGTATGAAATAACAGATTTCACACTTTAACAGTAACAAATATATTATTTAAAACATTTTTTCTTTTGAAACTAGGTTTTTAACCGAATTTAAGAATTAATGACTTATATAAAGAAAATATTTCAGAAAAGAAAGTTATGTTTTAATAATTAATAAACTAATTCCTCATTATTGAATTGTGTTTTTAATTTGTACTGTATTTTTGTCAATATATTTGACTAAATTTACATTTCATTTGGATAAACATAAACCATTAATTATTTTTTTTTAAATCACAGATTGCAGATATTAAAAGAGCTAATAACATCATGAGTAGTCAAGAGTTCTATGGCCTAAAGTATCTCAAAATACCAGTGAAGAAACACAGTTTATTGACTGAAATATTAACTGCATCTCCTGATACCAAATCCAGCTCTACAATTGTTGAGGAAGCTGATCCAAGTACTCATACTATAAACATTGGTATTGGAGCTGCCGGCCGTTGTCCTTCACCTCAAGATTCAGCTGCATTCTTCAAACGAATGGATGAAGATCTCGTTAAAATAATGCTAAGTACGAATACACAGAAGGAATCCCTTGAAGCAGCTGCTGTGGCTTTAACAACACCTCAAATCCAGCCTCTTGTAAAAGATCCTTATAATACTGTTGACTGTGGAATACAATGGAATTATTTATTATTGATAATGCTACTAATTGTTATTGTTATCCCTGCTGTTGTTGCTTTGTACATATATATGAGAACATCACATGAGCCTCAGCATGTTTATACCAATGGTTCCTCAAATGAGTCTTTTAATTCAGTGTCTAAATTAACTATGAAAGTCAAGAGCTAACAATTTATAAGTGATAGAGCCATATAAAAGTATATAAATTTTTCACGTTGTAGTTAAAACATTCGAAATTTCGGTTACTTTATTTTGACATGGTTGTGTTAGAAATTTATGTACTGGAAACAATATTTTTATTTTTTGTTATAAATAGTTTAAAATATTAAGTATTTGTTTGTGATATGAGAAACAAATGTTTGTTATTTATAATTTGTAATTGCTTTTATTTATAAAAAAAATGAGGGTTATTCAGTGTATAAAAAATATGCTTAGTTATTTTTTTTAAAATTGGCTGCTTACATAGTTCTGTTGTCCTAAATTGTACCTTCCATTATTTCATTATATAAAAAAGTTGAGATTTGTTTCAAAAAGTAAATCATTGATTAATTTTTAACTAGATTTCAGGAATACAGCTGTATGCCTACATTTAAAGTAGTCTTGTGCGTTGTGTCAAATGCATCGAAATATATTTGATCGAATGAAAGTATAAAGTTTGTTGATTTCTCTCGGATGAATGTAAATATTTATCAGCTGTCATTTAAAGAAAAAAAGCATAAAAACTGCTAAAGGTTTAAATTGGTTCTAATTTGATTTATTTTTGCAATTATTTATTATATCACTTTCTAAAAATGTTATATTTTTTTTTATAAACATGAGTGCCTTTTTTTCCAAAATTTTCAGGTAGTTGTTCATAATTTATAAATCGTTACTGTGAAATTTACTAGTTTTTAAGAATATTTTTCTGATATTCTGTGATTTGGTTTAATTTTGAATACAAAAATTCTAAACCAATGGCCTTAAATATACACAAAATACATATCATGTAATATTACTAGAATTGATTAAAAAATACATTTCTTGTTGTTTATTATATTAATTGTAAAAAAAAAAGAAATATTTTTCCAAAAATGAAGTACTATTTTAAGTTTGGCATTTATTTTTGTATTAAAATCAGAGCTCAAATTTCTTAAATTGAATGTGTAGTTTAATATGTTTATTATTGCTTTTTACTTTATTTATAATATAATAACAAATGGTTATATTTTATATAGAATTTTAATTAAGAATAATTTGTATTTTTAATTTGTTTCAAGTAACTTTAAATATTTATGTATTTTGCAGTAATGTGGGAATATTAATGCTGGTTAAGTTTGTGAATTACAAGGTTAGTTGAAAGAAATTTGAATTATATAATTTAATATAATAAAAAAACAACATTTTAAAGCATTTTAAAATATGTTATTAATATTGTGACAATATTTAACTTCATGGATTAAAGTAAAAATAATGTAATTTGATATTTTTAAAATAAAGAAGTTGCTTTTTAAAAAAAAAATTTTTTTTAAATATTAAAGTTCTTGTATTTCCCCAAAGTTATTTTTATAATTTGTTATGCACTTTTATCTCTCATCTTAAAACTAAGAAAATAATTTTTGCATTCATTTTCAGTGTTTTTATATTTAAAAATATATTGCATAATTTGAAATGGTTATTAAAACTTTAAATACAATTTTTTTTAATGGTTTAAAAACAAATTATTACACTAACACCATTATTATTATTTTTTGCTTTTGTGAAAGTATATTTTTATTTTCCTTTGTAAACAACATATTTTGAAATGAAATTTTATATTATGCTTGCATTTAAAGCTAAATATATGACTTTGTTAAATTTTTATTGTCTTTGAAGAATACTATATTTTGTGTAAATGTCATGTTTGTTTAATACAAATATAAATCTTGTTTTTCAAATATATCTTATTTTTATTTTGAAACTTTCTTGAGAAATCTCTTTTAAATTTATAGAACAATGTATTTCTGTAAAATGTTGGAGAAGAAACCTTTTTCTTTATTTTGTGGAATTGTTCTGACATTTTACATATGTTGTAATAACAAAAAAAATTGCCAAATATTTATGCAAAAAATTATTTCAATGAATTGATTGCTTTTTGGAATTAAATAAACAGAGCTTAAAGTCTTTCAACCAATCTAATTTTTAATTGATTTGAAAGAAAGTTTCAATTGGCATATGAAATTGTAACACACACACAAACTTTCATAATAAATTGTTCTCATGCTTTTCTTAGTAAAAATTAGTTCCATCAATGAAACATTGTAATGTAATTATACATCCCTTTAATTTCATTTTTTAAAAATTTTATTGTTTGAAGTAGATTTTAAAAAATGTAGATGTATCTTTTTCTATCTATTCAGGGTCCAAACAAAAATGTAATATTCGAAATACAATGCAATTTTAAATCTTACTTATTTATGATTTGAAAAGTGGTGGATGTTTTATAATTTGTGCTTACTTGTCATCTTAGATGAACTTTTATGTAGATATTTGTTGAAATATGTTGTTTTTCTTGATATAATAGCAATAATTTTGCTGTAAATTTTTTTTTTCTTGTCTTAACATGTTATACTGACTTTTTGTTGTTGTAGTTTTAATATATTTTGTGTTGCATAGAGTACCACACAATTGTTTGTATAAATTATTATGCTGATGTCTTTCGTGGTTTAAATATGGCTGCAATACTTAACATTTCATAAGTATCTTTGCTTTTTCTTTCACTTTCCAGTGTACAAAGAGTGCTCTAAAGAGTGATAGTGTTGCTCAATCTGTTTTAAAATTTTATTTTGGAAGAACCCTGTTCTTCAAAAACATTTATCATGAAACATAGATTGAATTTCAAATTTGAACTGTTTCTAGTTGTACGCATTGTTTTTATTGAATCATGAGAAATTTTATTAAAAGTTATTTACCTTTTGACGTGTCATTTTTTTTTTCTTTGAGTAAATTAGTAAAAAAGTTTATTTAAATATATATGAATGAATTTAAATATTGATTTTGTGATGTTTTAATTAAGATATATATATTTTTTCTTTCAGGTTAAGTCTTTTATAATGTTTTTTTGTTTTTGTTTTTTGTACATTATTTTTTATAAACTCACATTGTTTTTCAGAAAGGCTCTTATTGCAGTCATGAAAGAGTTCAAAATCCCTGATAAGTTATTAAGGCTGATAAGCCTGACATTAAGTGATACAAAGATCGTAGTCAAGGTGCAGAATGATTTTTCGAACCCATTGGAAATAAAAAATGGCGTTCGACAGGGAGATGCATTGGCATGTCTTCTACTTAATCTAGCATTAGAAAAAGTGGTAGGAGATTCCAATATCAATACCAGAGGAAATATTTTTAATAAATCGATACAGTTGGCTTTTGCTGATGGCATTGATATCATGGCTCGAACACCCACCGCATGAAGACAGGCCTTCTTATCTTTAGAGAAAGAGGCCCTCAGGATGGGATTGAAAATCAATGAGAATAAGCCTTGCACTAAATCATGTTTTAACAATTCTCATTTTAAAATTGAAGAGTATAGTTTTAAAGTTGACAGCTTCACTTATATAGGTTCAGAAATTAACAATACAAACGATTATACTATTGAAATCAAAAAGAGAACTACTATGGTTAATAGATGTCTTAATAGAATACGAAAATATAGGAAATCGAATTTAATCAAAAGAAAAACAAAGACTTTTTTTGTATAAAAGTCTTAAGATCTGTATTAACTTATGCATGTGGAACTTGATCCATGTCTTGAACAGACCAGAACATAAGTATTGTTACGTAGATCTGAGGGTTCGTGGATTTTATGCAAAACAATCAAAGAAAATAAACAGTTCTAGAGCGATGCGAATTTATTATCAAAAATCCAATTCTTTAAATACAGATTCAGCAGCAATATTCACAGAGAAATATCCGAAGGTCTTCACACCTTCAACAGCAATCAAACACAATAACCAGTGTTTAAAAATACACGCAAGTAAAGATTATTCACAAGCGCAGCCGAGCTAATTGCTAATCAAAACAATCCTCACTACTCGCTGGTTTAATCCAGACTCTTCGCCGTCCCGGCGAGCCTCTCATTCATAGGCACGACAGAAACTTCCAGAAATATAACAGCTCGTGTCATTGAACGTGACACTAGTGGAGAGATCTACTACTTTCTAGAAGATTCTCGAGAGTTCCGAACTCGCCAACATGGTCGCCAATGACGCCAAATTGGTCGCCAACTTGGTCGCCAAAAATGATGCCAACTTGGCTCTACCGCCAAGATTTCGCCAAGTTCTCATTGGATCGCCATTATAACGTACGGGTCGGCATTGCTTGTGAATGGTACAATTTTAACATGAAATAAACATAACATAGAGTAATATAAATGCATTAAACACTCAAATACAAATTATTTACACAAAATTCGTAACAGTATCTATGAAAGGAAGATTTTAATTTTTGGAGGAATTCAGGAAAATGGAACATGGCGAAGAAGATCAAATTTAGAGCTCTATCAATCATATAAGGAATTTGACATTGTTAACTTCATCAAAATACAACACATTAAATGGGCAGGTTACGTTATCAGAATGAATGAAGACCGCACCACTAAAAAAGTCTTCAATGCCCAACCAATTGGCACATGAAGAAAGGGCAGGCCAAATCTTAGATGGATTGATGGCATAGAAAAAGATCTCATAGTTTTGAGAACTAGGAATTGGAGAACACTAGCAGGAAGAAGGCTGGCCTGGAAAAGGCTTCTTGAGAAGGCCGAGGTCCACCCTGGGCTGTCGTGCCACTGAGGAAGGAATGATATTGCTTTTATTTTTTTTTATAAGGGATTTTTAATCATTTTAAAAGTAATCTTTTTAACATTTACTTATTATTTCCTGTATAATCATTCTTTTGCATTGAATCTAGAATTTTTAAGATAGTTTAGTAATGTATTGAAAATTCACACAAATTCAATGCATTTTTTTAAAAAATAAAACGACATTTACACTACCATGAAGGATTTTGCAGTACTTTGTGATAATATTTCAAGATTTGATAGGATATTACCTACTTGAAAAAAAAAGTGAAATATGAAATGATTGGCTAATTTTTATTAATAAAGATCAAAGAATTGAATTTCTTAATAATTAGATTGGAATTGAAAGATTAGATTATAGTTGTAATTTAAGTGAATACATTTTAAAATTTTTTTATAATTAAGTTGAATTTACAGTTAAATCCCCTCACCTTATTTGTTTTATACTTATTACAGTAATCACTTATTTTTCCTGTGAAATGTAATTTTTCGCACCAATCTTAAAAATAGATACGTTTATTTCATAATTTTAAGGAACTGAATGTTTTATTTTATCTTATTGCATTAGTGAAAAAAAAAACATTTTTGGTTATTACTTTTTTATTATAATTTTTAAAATTATAATAAAAAATTGCCTTTTTTTTATGTACCATTTTTTTTTTAAAGAAAATAAAATAGTAGGACAAATACTGTTTTATGCTGGACTGTATAACAAGACTAGTAATTTTATGCAGTTATATATGATATAAAAAACTTAAAATTATTTCTAGACTTCGTTTTGCTTTTAGTACCAAGGAAAAAAAAAATTGGGATTATTAAATTTTGATTTGAAACTTAAAACCCATCAAGTAAAATATTGTCGAAAGCCAAAAACGCTGTTTTCATGTTATCAAAAAGTGCTGGAAAAGCAAGAAAGTTTTATTTTTGAAACAGGACGGGATGCTTACATTTAACTTAAAACGAAATGAATGAATCGATAATTTTATTATCAATGACGACAAATTGAAGAATGACTTCGACCTATTTTAAAGCGATATCGGATAAACTTAAGCTATCTTTCGATGTCTCAGTTCATTATCGTAAGGGTTTTGATAACATTTTTCAGTAACGATTTAAGAAATTTAAATATGTGCCCCCTTTAGAATGAATTATCTCTTGTTTTTTAATGGTTACAGGGCCGTAACCTAAATCTATAGATTGACAAAAGCTTATTTATTAAAGAATGATGAAAAAAAAAAGTTATTTATATAAAAACAAAAACTAGGCATTATTTTTATAGGCGAAAATTGCAGCATGAAATACTATTAAATGTACTCTAAAATTTTTTCGTCCATTTCTACCAAAATGCCCTATTTTTTAATTAAAAAAAAAAATATTCCAAACGAAATTAAAGATATCTTCCTTCCCCTTCTTTTGGAGACTATTTGAACTGTCTGTAATACAATCTCTTCTGAAACTGAAATAAAATATAAATTAGTAAAAAAATATCTTTGTCAATCCAAAAATAAATTTTTTTAAAAACTTAATTCTATTGAGTAAAGGCAAAAATATGAAACCAAATGGTACCGTATCGCACTTCCACGCCACAGGTCCGGGGTTCAAACCCCGGCCTGGGCACCTTTCATCCCTTCAGTGAATCGATGAAATGTATTCCAAGATTGCTTGGGAACTAAGCACTGGTGGTTCCAGGTGAATTTGAGTTCTTCCTTTTGTGGAAATGTTTCATATTATTGTAGGAGACGTATTAAGGCCGTATCACACGTATATTTTCTATGCAGCTTTTTCGTCTAATTTTTGGCCTAATCTGAGGGGGAAGGGTTGCCGTAAACAAAACGGCATGCTTTGACGTCCGACACGCTCTATCTCCTCATTGAAAAGTTACTCGCCGATTTTTCTGCTTCGGAAAACGAACATCCCAAATTATTTCTTTTATTTCGCTTGCGCTTTTGTTGATGGGCGTAAGCAGAAATTGAGCTCCATCCTGTTTAAAATATACGCCGTTAAAATATTATGCACCATTAAAGTATTATATGCATATCTGATGTGTTTGACGAAACCGAAGCAGCCATCTTGTTTATGACGTGGGGCGCCGAAGAACCCCATTGGCAAGAATTTCAAGTAACTTTTATTTGGAACAATTTTTTGAGCTCACTAGCAAAAAGTTGTTCGAAAGCCGTTGCTATAGCTACTGAGTAAAAATTGCACGAATTGGACGAAAAATTGCTTGAAACGTGTACGTGTGATACGGCCTTTAGTATGCTTTTATAGAAATTTTAAGTAATTAAAAAAAATCACACACATTTTATATAGATATATAGATTTATTTTCAACGAACATCTTTCTTTTCGATTAGTGTTTGTTATATATATAAATATATGTCGAGTTGTGAGTTCGCGTCCAAGTATCACTCATGATTTGCCGTGTAGAGGGGTTGATGTAACGTTAAACCTGTCGCGCGTGGCTGAAAATCCTCTCGCTGACGTGCTGTTGAAGTTCGGAGAGTAGGATGCCACATCAGGTGTCGCCCTCGTCACTTGACCGCAGTTTAAAATTACGGGGTCAGTCAGTCGCCAATAACCCTCGCGTTACTTTAGAGTACAATGTTAATAAAAAATGAAATCATTCATAAATACGCACACATTGTGTTTGCATATATATACAGTCAGACCTCTGTATAACGAAGTCGCTAAATC
>BMAV01003937.1:227731-252837 GCA_019973955.1 Trichonephila inaurata madagascariensis
GGTTTTTTTTTCTTTTTGTGTGCAAAATAAAAAAAGACATTAATACGTGTGGAGCAAAAATTTTATATATAGCTTTCACACACACATACATCTATAAATATAACACATTCATAAATATAATTCATATGTAACACAAACACTTAAATAATAATTAATTTAGCATTTATTTCTTATAAGTATTTTGTTCCTAAAAGCAGTGAAAAACATTTAAAGACTCTCTATTGTTAAATACACAAAAGCCAAGCCAAAGTGAAAAAATATATTTACGATCTTTTTTTTGAAATACATAAAAACTATGTCTGGAGATGATACAGAAAAACATGTTCCTACGACCTGAAACTTCAAACAAAACCAAAAATCATTATTCTACTTACAATGAAGATTGACTATAAAAATCGATAGTTTTAATATATTTTTGTTTAAAAGTTCTTCATAAGGATTCAGTGGTGTATAGAGCAGTGGCGTGACGTACACCCCCGTATCACGGGAAGGGAGGGCAGGTCTCTAGGGAGCCCAAAGCCTGACTGATGGCAAGGGCATATTTAGCCAATATATAAAATATTAAAGGCAAAACCTGACTTTATAGGGGGGGGGGGCGTAATATTCTCCGTTACGCCACTAATACAGAGACTACTTTTTTGAGAGAAGTTACATTTAAAAAAACGTACAAATAAGCTCCAAGATGTAATCTTAGTGCTAAAAATTAAAAATATGTTGATCTGTAAGAGGGGTTTGAGCCCCTAAACAACATTCTTTTGTAATAACACCCCACTATTAGGATTTCATAC
The DNA here is from genome assembly GCA_019973955.1 of Trichonephila inaurata madagascariensis. Taxonomy (NCBI): domain Eukaryota; kingdom Metazoa; phylum Arthropoda; class Arachnida; order Araneae; family Nephilidae; genus Trichonephila; species Trichonephila inaurata. Next base: position 228,520 of record BMAV01003937.1, read on the forward strand.
TTTTTCATCCCTTCCAAACTGTTATTAAACATATTACTGTTTATTATCATTAAATCTGTTTTAAAAAGTAAATATTTATGTTAAATAATAAACTGAGTATGAATTACCAAATGGTGGAACTAGATCTAGATTTTTTTTTCTTTTTTCTTCTTTTATTGTTTTTGCAATGCGAGTTTTGAATTAATCAGTCTGTTTTTTTCTCTAAATTTTGAAACTTCAACTCCCGGAAAATCATGGAATCTTAATCGATTTAATAAACAAAATTAAAAATATTATTATTGTTTTGTTTAAATATTATGGTTTTTAAATATATGTAATTGTTTTTAAAAGCTTTGGTTGTGGCAGCCGTGTTTGAAAACCTTTTCTCGTTTGTAATGTAAAACTACATAAAATTCCTTACTTTTTTTTTACTACTTTCGCTGCTGACAAATGTAAAATTAGGCTACTTGTTCGTTATAAAAATAGATATAAACAACAACGCATTAAGATTATATTACAACAAGATATAGTAGAAAAATTGAAGATCTTTTAAAGAATCCTATAGTGTTATTCAACACGAAGAGGTGTTTTACGGTTTAAATATCTTCTAGATGAAAACAGTTCTTGAACTACAGATTCGTCGTTAAGGGTGCTTAAATCTCCAACATCTCTATCGTTGGCAGCGATTTTCCTCAGTATGCGGCGAACTGTTTTGCCCGTTCTTGTTTTGGGTAAGGCTACCGCATGGTGGAAGTACTCAGGTCTTGCGAATGGTCCTATTTGAGCTTCGACTGTAAGAAGAAAAGAGGTAAATATAAATATTGCGAAATTATATGAAAAAGAGCAATACAGAATTCTTTAAATTAATTTTGTACGACCCAACTGTAAAGTGGTAATACTTGAACGTGCAGACATTATTATAACTACTTATTTTGTGAATCTGTGACTAAAATCTTGAGTTAAGGCAGTGGTTCTCAAACTTTCAATACTTGCGACCCAATATTCAAACATAATTTTCATCGCGCCCCCCTCCATATAATTACAATTTATTGAATTCAATAATACGATACTTTGTTGCTAAATCTACAATAGGATTTAAATCTCTTAAGTTCCACCCGAGCATATAAACGTCTCTCTCAGCTAAAACGTTCTTTCCCCGGACGTATATATACGTCTGTCAATACGTCTTTTCTGTGCACTTCTAATATTCCGCAGGCTTTGGAATACAATAACAGGACAGTGTTTGCGAAAGATATACTTATATTTCAGAGGATTTGCTTATTTTAATTCCTCCTCCCCCTCCCAATACGTCATATAAGCACGCCTACGTGGAAAACGGTGGCATTGGGGAGCGAATCGCATAACTTTTAATCGGCAGTTCAGAGATTCATTATAAACCGCACAAATTATCAAGATAAATATTAATTTTTGTATATAGTGACACACAACCATGGGATCACTGGTAATTATTTACTTGTTTTTAACTTAGTATTGTTAAATTAATTATGAAATACATTATGCAGTACGGATACTTTTATAGGTGTATTATATCAGTGTAAATGTGTATTCCATTTTTCTTATGTCAGAATGTATTTTTTGTTTGTTTACTTTCAGTAAATTAGAAATTTTTTAAAAATAATCTTTTGTTTTCGACTTTTCAATATGCTCGAGCCCCTCCCCCTTGTAGAGTAATCACGCCCTCAAGGGGGGGGGGCGCCCCACAGTTTGAGAAACCCTGAGTTAAGGCCCTATAACACACGCATATTTGGAGCAACGGTTTAGGACAATTTTTCACCCAGCTGAGGGTGCAGGGTTGCTGTAAGAAAAACGACATGCTTTGAAGTCAGCCGCGCTCTATCTCCCCATTGAAAATTACTCGCCTGTTTTTCTGCTTCGGAAAGCGAATACCCAATATTATTTCTTTTATTTCGCTTGTGCTTTTGTTGATGGGCGTAAACAGAAATGGAACTCCATTCTGTTTAAAATATTATACGCCGTTAAATTATTATACACCATTAAAATACAATACACCTTATCTGATGCGTTTGACGAAACCGAAGCTGCCATCTTTACCGCCATTTTGCTTACGGCGTAGGGCCCCTAAGAACCCCATTGTCTGGAATTTCAAGCAAATTTATTTGGAACAACCTTTTCAGCTTACTGGGAAAAAGTTGTTCGTAGCCGTTGTTATGGCAACTAGGTATAAATTGTTCGGAATTGGTTGGAAAATTGCTCTAAACGTGTACATGTGATAAGGCCTTTAGGATGCAGTTTCTATAAACAATTTTTTGATTGTTTCTAATTTGGCATAATTTGTTGCCATTTTTATAAAGGATGAAAAAAAAAGAGTGTTTTCATTTCAATATATTCCAATGTTTAATTGAGTTTAACTGAAACAGTGGCAATGACGTTTTAAGACTTCTTGAGAACCTAGGTCCCTAAGTAAAAGTAACCCCTATCTGAACCTTAAAAGCAAATTGTATGTGTATATGTAAGTTGTCAAATACTGGTACAAACAGTAATCTGAAACAAATAAATTTGTGTGACCCACAGTATCACAAAACTAGGCATAAACCGGCTGAATCGACTACCGTCTTTCGACTAAATGGGTAATGATAATGTATGGCGGCGACGGTCATTACATAACAATGCAATCTTAACACTGCTACCAGTTGATATATAGTTCGAAATTCCCAGTTTTTCAGAGAATATGCCCGGGAAGAACATTTGACGATTAAAATTATTCGGATCATGTTTCTATTGAGGCCGAGTTGAAAACGAAACAAGGCCCCTACTGAGGCCCAGCTGGCCCATACCTTAAGGCGTTCCTGAACAGTGGTAATAATTCAGCAAGAATTTGATGAACCAGTACGTCTTACGCAGATTTTGCAATGTTGCATAATTTTTAAGTTAAGTCAAACATCAATGAATGATGATAAGCAGATACAAAATTGTTCATTTAACATTACTCTTCAAACGTTACCAAAAGATAAATAATTGATGATTTTTTTAACTCGTTGAGGCCGTCTCTGGAATATTCCAAAGTTTTATAAGTTAGGTGTTAGATTCGGTGCAAATTAGAATTTCTACCAAATTTTTACTCACATGAAAATTGAGATCAGAGTGGTCTAATTTTTTCAAAAGAACAAATTTTATTTTGTACTCTTTGCTTATAAGTGTCTGCAGAACAGATAGAATCACAGGCTGAACACTGAATAGGGAGTTTGGCTTTCGCACACACGGATATTAAATAAATCACTCTTTCACAATTTTTTCTACACATATTTGATAGGATTTAAATCCAAAGAAAATAAATTATTTTTTTATAATTCATATGTTACGGTTGGCAGGATCAGATCTAAATTTCTGTGCCCATGGGCAAATTAAAAATTGGCGCTTCAGTATTATACTCTATTCGATTTATATCAAACGTTAACCGTGAATAAAAAAACCCGACATCTAGAAAAATGTCCATGTTGTCATTGCCTAAATCCGGCCATCTGTGTTCGAATTATTACTATCCTCTATGTACCTCTCTCTTTCCTCTCTTTGATAAAATCTAAATGTATCTAGAACATTCAGTTTTTCGTTGCATATTTTCAAGTGCATATTCAGAACAATTTTGTATGGATTTCGAATTGTAGTGTTCTAAATAAATCGAATAGATTACATTAGGTATAGATTTTAAAATATCCGCAAGTAATTTACTCATCCAAATTACATTTGATTATTGGTAATATTAAGCTCTAGATTCAATTCGCCGCTTCAGTTTAAAAGGTTTTATCATATGCTTAGCAACGAATATGTATTTCAGAAAAGAATAATAAACGTAAGTTAATTTAACAGTGCTGTTCTTTACAAACAAAATGAAAATCGGAGAAATTTACCTTTTTGCGTTAATTCTTGTACAACTGTCTCGTCAAGTTTACATCCCTGGAAAAAGAGTTTGCATTTGATAAATATAGATGACTATAAATGTTATACAGCGCAAACATTTTCTAAAATTACTCTATTTTTAAAATAATAATAATAATAAAAAATGAACAATCAAAGTAATTTGTTACTCGAAGCTAGACAGAACACTGAGTTGCTTCTACAAAACAATAATAATTTTGGTCAAAAAGTCTCCAATTCTTTTTGAAAGAAACTCCTTTATAGTACAGTAACAAAAATTTCAGGGTATACTTCTGCAGTAAATTATCATATCAAGAATTTTGTAAAAAAAAATTGGGGATAAATTTTGTTATCCCTATTAGATTTCCTTAAAAATAATAATTGTACTAATATCATCTCAAGAACCTATATTCACTATGGTTCGCCATTTTTTAAGAAATCATTTAATCTTATTTTTAAAAAAATTGTTTTTTAAAACTCACTCCCACACGTGACTTACAAAACACACATCTGAGTAACTGAGTAACCAACATAAAAGCATGGAACATGAAATATCTTAACTGAATTTACAAATTTTACTAATTATTCATAATTATGATACAGCACATCTCATCTGTTTCAAGTTCCCTGCATTCAGTATGTCTTTATTGGAACTAAACAAAAAATTAATTTGATAAACAGCGCTATTCCAAAAAAAGATGGACGCATACAAGCTAATTATCTGACTGATATATAATGATGCTATAAGTGCGCCAAAGTTATATAACAAAATTTCACCATGAACAACAAAAACACTATGATATAAAACACACAGTTTGATTAGCGAGAGTAAAACCTTGCCCTCAAACCTTACCCACAGTATCTTAACCACACTAGTGTGTATGCAATAAATATGCAATTTTTCCTTCAAGGAAATAAAGTAAAAAAACAAATCTGGCTTAAGAAGCCTGTTCGCACGCGCGCGCGAATGACATAATCACAACATTAAGAGGTAATTAATTTTTATTAATTATCATTAAAGTATCATATTGTCATCCAAAACAATCGTGTATATAAAATTTCAGTTCTACTGAATGCTTTAAAACGTGAGAAAAAAAATCTTTTAAATTTTTGACCCAAGTCGCTAAAAATGAAACCACGTGGTTGTATCTTTAATTCTTTAAATAATTAGTTTTGGTCAATTAATTTTAATTAATTATAATTAAATTATTGTAGTTTTACCCAAAACAATAGTGTATAGAAAATTGCAGCTCAAATGAGCACCTTAAAATGTGAGAAAAAAACCTTTTCAAGTTTCGACATAAGTCGCCAAAAATGATGCCAACGTGGTTGTATTTGTAATTCTTTGAATAATTAGTTTTAATCAATTAATTTTTATTAGTTATAATTAAATTACTGCATTGTCATCCAAAATAATCATGTATATAAAATTTCAGCTCAATTGAGTTCTTTAAAATTTATTTTATTACCGATTGAAAATTCCACCAAGATAAATAAATATATAGAGAGTGTGAGCTAATGTAGGAATTGAGAGAAAAAATAATTATTAGAAAAAGCAAAACAGGAGTTATAATATTTTGATCAGTTTTCCATGTTTTAAATTTCTAATGTTAACTTGATCTGAAGCATTTCTACCCCCCTCCCCTTCGTTTAATTTCATTTGCGTGAAATAGCTAACATATGTATGCGGCCAAGCAGAAAAAAAAAGGTTGAGTACCCATGGTCTAAGACAAACCTTTTTTCTCTGCTGGGCCGCGTACATATGTCAGCCATTTCACGAGGGTGGGGGGGGGGGGGGGGGGGGGGGGGTGAAATGCTTAAGACCAAGATAACATTAGAAATTTAAAATATGGAAAATTGATCGGAATATTATAACTCCTGTTTTGCTTTTTATTTAATTATTATTATTTTATTTTTGTCACTAACACTAAATTAAAAGAATTTAAGAAACACTCCTTCACAATTTCTGCCTCAATAAACGGTTTCATATGATTACCAATACTATAACAAACTTCTTAGGATGATTTTGTTACTACTGTGACATTACAACTAACGAAACACTTTGTTGCTGTTGCAAAGAATATTCAATAAAGCCTATTTATCACCTCTTGAAAGAGGAAAAATGTCATTAAATAATTCCTGTTTATTGATATTTTTAAATACAGCACTTTCCTAACAAATCAAATAAGTACTGATCCATATGTTTGTTTTTCACTACAAAACAGTCAACCTCCAAAATTTGAATATTTTTCGCTTTCAAGGTATGAAGGATTGCTTTCACACAAAATTAGTTCCACCCATAAAATTATCGATAATCCACTGTTGTCTGTCATCACACCACCCGTAACCGTTACAAATAGAAAAAAAGAATATCAATTCGCAGGTGTACGACATCGACAACAAAAAAGCAAAGTTGAAATATTGAATTCTTGTAAAAGAATTTCCCACCAAATTTTTAATGTATTGTCTTAGGGTATCCGACTACGTTCGGAACCATGATGTTGCAAAAGCGTATAAATGGATAATATTTATGATATTTAGTGTCACTTAGATTAGAAAATGTATATAAAACTGTTTTAAGAATAGTATTACAATAAAAAATTATTTAAGTACAATATTTTGACAAAAAATTAACTTAGAATAACCTTTTTCAAACTGTTCTCCTTTGGGGAAAAATGCTTCTATTATAATAAAATTTTGCCTGTATATGGCTCAGACCTCTGTACAGAGGCTCAATTAGAATTTTTGAAATATATAACTTAGAAGTGGGTTTATCCATGTTTTACGACAACAAAGGGGAGACATTTTAAGAAAAAAACGCCGATGATTATTTCAAATGGTTGTAACTCTGAAAATAATATGAATTTTTCAAGAATCATAGTTAAGCCTCTGTACAAAGGTCTGAGCTATATACAGGCAAAATTTTATTATAATAGAAGCATTTTTCACCAAAGAAGAACAGTTTGAAAAAGGTTATTCTAAGTTAATTTTTTGCCGAAGTATTGTATTTTTAAATAAATTTTTTTTCGTTAAAATGTCAAAACAATTTTATGCATGTATTCTGATCTAAGTGACATTAAATATCATGAAAATTATCCATTTATGCGCCTTTTTAAAAGCCTGGTTCTGAACGTAGTCGGATACCTTAAATAAAAGAATTTCTCAGAGCAATGGGTCATGACCGGGCCACTTAAAAGGACTCGGTGGACCGCAGGTTGAGTATCGCTAAACTAAGACCTTTAGGGTATTTGCACGTGCCTGTGAATTAATAGAAGACATCCTACCAAGAAAAAGAAATATAAAAGAATGACATATGCTTACATCCTTAAGCACGACGAAGCAATAGAGACATTCTCCTTTAACAGGATGGGGATGACGTACTACTGCGGTTTCTGCCACGCTCTTGTGGCCTATCAGGGATGCTTCAACTTCCATGGTGGACAGCAGGTGCCCGGACACATTTAACATATCATCCACTCTACCTGTTATCCAATAAAAACCATCTTCGTCTCTCATGCCACCTGTGAATGTTTAAAATGAAATAATGATAAACTGAGAGATAAAATGTTTTTATTTATTCCATTTCAAAGTTTCAGAGCTCAGATTTTTTGACCGGTATCAGAAATAAATTTTTCTATAATACAAGCTTTGCCCCTTTTTCTGAAAACTTATTTTTAGATTTAGTACGCAATTTTTTACTTTAACCCTTTATGTACCGACGGTACTTATAAGTATTACTCCCTTTAAAATTACATAGAATAACCCACATTTTTACGAATATTCCGACGATACTTAGTAGAAATATTTTTTTTTGAATCCACTCTTCCAATATATAAGGCAGCATGGGTTCTATGATGAGTATTTTAAAGGAGAAGGCGAATAGTTTTATAGCAGAAATTGCGTTTTCAGCTGACTGCGTTTTCAGTGGATTGCGAAGATTATCATTTTTGTCCCGAAAAAATAGTTAATGTCAAAATTTAAGTGTCTTATTTTTTTCGTATGTCAATGAAGACCTTAGAAAACGATTTGACTATTTTAAGTGAACAGTGTATATAATTAATTTTACAGTTGAATATCTTTAATTAATTAATTAGCTCTAACGGATTAAATTTTCAAAAGTTCAGTATTTTGTTTATGTATATCCCTTAGTTTTCAATGTAGTGATTAAAAAAAAATTATTCCATGAAAAAAACTGCAGTAAATCATAATGTGGTCCATAAAGAGTTAAAAGGAATTTAATGTCAGCCTTTGTGTGACGGGGCTTTACGCGACTGTCAACAACTAATCCTCTTGGGGAATCTTTGGGCTAGCATTCGCGTTTATTTCCCAGCTATTCCTCTCAAGAAGAAACCATAAGATGCAAATTAGTTAGTGTATATAAAGTTAGAGTGTAATAATTGTGGATCAGAAGGAGCGGAGCAGCTGAACACAGCGTTACTATGGTAAGAATTAGAATCACGCATTGTGACTAGAGGACGGATTTTAGCTACTAGAATAAATTAGTGAATCTATAATTATTAGGATGGGATTGATTAAAATTAATCTATTCGGATTTCGTGCCCTTATTCACATAAGGTGGTTGCTTTCTTTATATCACTCCTAGGATTCTCTCTTATAGATTACTTGTTCTGGAATATTATATTTGATAATAATAAATTAGATTTATCATGGATAGTCTTGGTCATTCATCGTTACCTCCTACAGCTTTAGATAGACAAGATGATGTGGAAGCGACGTCAGGAGTAAGATCATTACAATAGTCATAGTATTATAAATTTGAATTTCTTTTCTCTCGTTGATCACAAATAGATATTAGTTCATTGAATTTTATAATACTCTATTTTATCTATTATTTTACAATGTGACCTAGAGTTTAGTCCTGCTGCGGCTGATTAAGAAAGCGTCATCTGTAAATTAAAAATTTCGTTACTGGAATATTGCCCAAAGTACTCAGCGTTTAGGAAATCACGATAAGGAAATACTTTAAAAAATGAACCAAAATTCATTAAAATAGTTTAAAAATAACAGCAGTTATAGTAATCCTTATAAATCAATTTTGTCAATCCATGCAAAAAATTTATATATATAATAATGAACACTTTAACATAAAAATTTTCCCTCAAGAAAATCTCGAACACAGACAATTATATAAAAGAAAATTAAGTTTAGTTAATAAATAACAATCATTATTTAAGAAATACTACGAATCTTTACAACTACTACAACAGCAACAAGAAAAAAAATTAAAAATCCTGAAAGATAAAAAAAAATTCTCAAAATTTAAAGATAAGAAAAAAATCTGAAGTCACGATCAAGATTTATATACGCGTAAGCAAAAATTCTCGGCTGCTTCGATTAGAAAATAACATGTCATCAAGATCCGAATCATTAAGCTCTTAAGTTGAATATGAAGTACCAAATTTCAATTTTCCGTTCGGTTTTAGATAATTTTATAATTTGATGATTGAGTTCTAAGAAAAATGAATTTCTCGGCCTGGAATAGCGTATGAATAAACAGTGTACATGCTTGATGCATAATTTATGATTATTTTTTTCAGTATAAATAACATTAAGAATGTTTTATTGGGGAACATTTCTATACTTTTTTTTATATCTTCTTGAAAGTTTAAATACAGATCACTCACATTACATAAAAGTACAGCAGTAGTCAATTTAAAAATTGTAAAACATATAATCTAACCTCCATTAGAACTATGTTCTAGGTATTTAGTTTATTTTTTTTTAAAATCGTTAAGCAATTGAACAATACTGAAAATGATTTTAACAAATAATGATGGTAGACAAATGATGGGGGCATATTTACACAGTTGGCCACTAAAATTCCAGAACCGTAAGGAAAGAAAATAATAAAACTTAACTTTTTATACATATTTACAGTAGTAGTAAAAAAGCACGATTAAATTTGTAAGAAATTTGGGAATATAAAGAAAATGAAATTTGTATACACAGCTTCCACCTCTGGTAGCTAAGACGCAGTGGTGTAATGGAGAACATTTGAGCAAGTTTTGAAAGTTTTGGGCCCCCAAGTTGGATTTTACAAAGGGTAGGTACTAGGTGGCAGTCAAGCTTTGCCCCTCCCCCACGCGATACGGGGGTGTACGTTACGACACTGCTAAAACGGCACTAAACCGACTAGGCATCTAGCCGAGTTGGGTTTGGATGACAGTCATTTTATGCTGCTTCAAATCTTCTGTAGAACAATTCATTAATCGAAAAGTCTAGAGTGGTGGCTGCCTTGTCTCTCAGCATCATAAAAGCATTCCCTTTATTTCAAGTTATGCATGGCCAGAGGTTTTCAGTTGGTGAGAGATCTGCAGAAAGTGCTGGCTAGGGTAACAATAGACATCCTTCAGAACGATGTTAGGACATGATGGACAACATGCAGTCTTGCGTTATCACGCTAAGAGATGATGTTTCTGAGATAAGGCACAGTCACCAGCATTAAGATCTGAGAAATGTAACACTTCAGAGATTACTGAAGACACGATTAAGAGGTATTTGTGTCATTACCCAAAGACTGCTCATACGATCACATCAGGTGCATAGACTGTAAAACGATGCCGAATGGATGCAGGCCACTTGGATTCTCCCCCTAATCTTCAGACGGATAGGTCCATCCCAATGCTGCACTCTAAACCGGGAATCTTCTAAAGCCATTCCTGTATCCAATTTTGCTGATGTGCACACCACTGTCGGCATATGTTTGTGGTGTAGTGTCAAGGGAAATCGCAATAATGGTCATCATGCAGACAGTTCGTGCGACCAATGCAGATAGCAATATCGCAGAACGGTAAATCATACTCTCAGTAGACCACGATCCTACCACTATAGAATTCAAAACGTGCTGGCAGCGATTTCTGCATTTTATATGAGGCATTATGCAGTCTTCTTACAAATAAGCAACATTCAAATGCATTTGAAGAATGAGAAATTTGCCTACATAACTGTCTTTTATACAGAGTTTGAGTTATTTTCTCATTCGTGGGTAATTTAATTAAAGTTAAATGCTAATCATATTTGCATATCTCAGCGCCTTTTCCCTTTCATGCGTATTTTATATTTGTATTATCTGTTCTATATGGTGTTGCAATTTTAAGGGCTAGTAGTGTTTAACGTTTTCTGCTTTGATAGGTAAATTTATATATAAAAAAGATAGTTCAAAAGTTAAGTAGCAATAATAAATCTGAAATAGTAGGTTAGTATGAAGCAAAAAATAAATAAAATTTAAAATGCGCAATAAAAAAATTCACTTTATTTCAAATTATGTACAATATTGTTTAAAGTCTGAAGATATAAACCACATGCTGTAAAACTGAAAGACATAATTTAAAATGATGCTTTCAGAGTAAGTTCTCATATATATCAAAATATCTAACTTAAACAGCTGTCTACAAAAAGATTATTCTTATACAGAAATGTTGCAAGTCGGAGTTCTTAATTTGGTACATTTGACCGAACATAGCATTAATTTATACATGTTTAATACTGATACAATGAACGTGAAAGGGTTGATTATTGAGAGAGAATTGTGAAATGTTGATTTTGGGGACCTGACTTTATTTTTATTATTCAAAATTAAAACGCTTACAGATGCAGTTTCGAAATAATAAGGAAAATTATTTTTTATTTATATAAGTACACTAGTCTCCAAAGGTTACCCTAATTAGTAAGATGTGAAAAGTTATCAGCAAATATTGATAAAATAGTTTCAAATCTCTTGCAGAGAGAGACAAGAGATGAAAATAAAAGGTTGTACAAATGCCAAAAATTTCGGTTTACACCGGCAGGCGCATAAGACATCGGCGCACTTCAGAATGGTAATATAACCATTTGAAGTGCTTGCTCAATTCTGGCACGTTTTTCTCAATTGTGGTAAGAAGCAATATGTAAAACATCAAAAAGTATTAGTGGCGTTTCAAAGACACCAAGTGGTGATATTTGTGAAAGGGAGAATTATTGGAATATTTGAATGCGGGTGACCTCAAACCGAAGCGTCTCGAACTCAGTTTGTATTTCCTTGTGGCAGTGGTTGCTCCTTCAGGCACAAGCAGAGGTTTCGTACTGGAGATGCTACTCGACAACCACTACCAGGACAAGCAAGAGTGATAACCGTTTGGCAAGACCAACATTTGATAATAGACGTCAGAGTGGACGCTGCCAAATAACTTGCTTCAGCGTTGATAGTTGACACAGGAGTACGAGTTCTGAGACAAATTATTTACTCGAGACTTAAAAAAGTTGATCTGTTTAGTAAGCCACCAGTAATTTACATCTTCTCGTGTGCACATAAACGTGACTGTTTTCAGTGTATCTATAGTAGTAGAGTGGGGCACAGTAGGTCAATGTCTTTTGTTCATAGATGTGTCCAGATTTATAGTCTTAAAACTTACTGTATAACATCCTAAAGAATACGTAGAACGTTAGCACTTGAGAAAGATTACTGAAATACACAATTTTATTTCAGAAAGAGTCATAGTATGAGCAGGGACATGCTTGGTAGTCGCTCTGACCGTCACATCTTTAAGTCGGACTCTGTAGCACCTCAAGGATACAGAGTCGAAATCTTTAAAGTTTTATTTTCGTCTGTATTGAGTCACAATAGGTCCAGGATTCATATTCATGAATGATAGTTTCATATTAATGAATAACACTTCCCACCACGTGACCATCATCAAAGTCTTTCAGCACATGCACTGGTCCTTTTTTTGTTTTCTGGGCTTAATTTTACAAAGCATGCACGAGATATTCTCAGGAAATAACTTACAGCACGTCAACACCAATAAAGATTCCGTTTCAGAATTCAAAACAGTCCCAATTGAGCTTGGAACTCTTTAAACACACAATTCGTGAATACATCGTAGTTAAAAGTGTAGGAAATCCTTGAGTATATGTGTGGCTACCAGTGGTACACTTTATTAAACTCATGATTTGTTTTATTAGTAATTTTTTTGTAATGAATTTCGAACTACTTATACTATTATTTTTCTTGTAAAATTCTGATTTCAGTAATGAAAGTCAGTATTATCAATGTTTTCTATTGATTTAGCCTCACTTAATCTTTTTACATCCACACATTGTTTTCATTAAATACTATTTGAAATTTCCAAAGTTTTTAAATCAGCAGTAATTGTATCTAACTTTTGGACATAAGTAGTAAAAATCTGTAAAAATTGCAATGGGATTGTGACTTTCATTTTTTTTATTTTTATATAATGGACTTAGATGACAATTACCTTTAACTATTTATATCTTTTGATCATTACTAAATGTATGTTTAAATTTGATTTCCCTCGAATCAATATTCTGTTGTGTAATTTTTTTACTTTCTGCAGAGAGAGGTTTGTCTTGAAATTAAATCTTTGAATTCAATTACTTCCCAAATATGTCAAACCGTTTTTTGTGTCGCGTATGTGATGTGTGGATAGTTAATTTTATTAACAAGAAGTAATAAAATTTATATCGGAAAAACTGTAAAAAAAAAATAAATAACCATAATGAAATGAAATAAGTGTCTTAAGTGTAAAGTGTGAAATAAGTATTTTTTAAGTGTCTTTTTGCGGTGTTGTATTTCGTTTGTATAAAAAACATCCATGTAGTGTTATCATCTTATACAGTTAGTGAGTGAGTATGTTAGTACTCCTTTATTTGTTTTAATCTATACGTAGCGGCATCATCTACATAAGCCAGTTACAACCTCTGGATAGAGGTGATATCTTTTGTCTAGTGGTATTGGTATGCTACATGCTTATGAGTCCATAGGTCATGGGTTCTGTCCTCTGGAAATACACCACTTCATTGGTGACCCTGGCTGAATTAAGAAAAAGGCAACCTTCTGTTCTGTCGTGGCGCCATCTACCCGCAAGACGATTAACCAGAAATCGTCAGACCCCACTTGACGCAGCAAAGTCATCAGACTCACTTGATGCAGCAACCAAAGTCATCAGACTCACTTGATGCAGCAACCAAAGCCATCAGACTCACTTGATGCAGCAACCAAAGTCATCAGACTCATTTGACGCAGCATCACCAATTAACAGCTACAGCTCACACGCTGGCCGTAACAAATATCTCGTTCGTACGCCTATCCACCATCTTACAGGTGGGGGAGTATTGTTGCGGCATCAGCTACATAAGCCAGTAAAAGCCTTTGAACAGAGGTGATCACTTTTGTCTATAGTGGTATGTGTTACATGCTTACGAATACATAGGTCGTGGGTTTTGTCCTCCGGATAAGCCCCACTTCATATATTATCTCCTGTGGTATGTATAAGGTGGTCGTCCTCGTGATTTGACCGAGATTTAAAATAATTATGAGCTCCATTGCCAATAGTTCTCGTGTAGAGTAAGAGAAACTTTGATAAACAATCAATTTAAATTAAGACGCCAATGTGAGTACTTTGAGCTCCAACACACAGATTTAAAGTGCTCAGTCTGTTTACACGATGAGTTTTAGAGGAACCTGAGGGAGTGTTTATTAACGTCCCATTATAAAACAACAAAAAGGGGCTATTGATAACGGGTGAATCGCGTAATTTTACACCACGATAAAGACGAAACCTGAACTGATACCTCATCTCCAAACTACCACACCACACCAAAGAGAGGACTTTGAGCCCCAACAGATTTAACGGGCATCGGCCTCTCCAGGCAGTGGTAGAGGAATCTGACCTCGAAAACAAATATGGCTGGAAGACAGCAGACTTAAATTGATCGTTCTTAGTTATTATTCTGTCTATCTTAGTTGAAAATAATGAGATCTAAAACTGAAAGAACATTTTATATTTCTTGTGTGACATAACTAAATTACGAGGGATGATCGAAAAAAAAAAAGGTTACAAGCTGCAGCATTTGTAAACGACATATTGTGGAAAAATTTTGTTTCCCCAGAGTCGAGACAAATGGCACTACTTCTTGTACAGCAGCTGGAGTACGGGTAGGTAATGTTGTGACGGGAGTTTTCTATTAATCTTCTTGGGGAATCTTTGAGGCCAACAATTGAGTTATTTCACAGCCATCTCTCTCAAGAAGAAACCTTGATATGTAGATTAACTAATATGTATATAGTGGATGTTTAGTAATCGAAAGAGAAGATGGAAAAGCAGCTGAGTTGCTGAATGCAGTGCTGTTACGGTAAGGATCGGAATTTAGACGCGTGATTATAGGACGGGCTTTAGTTATTAAAATAAATTAAGGAAATTAGGATTCTTAAGATAACTTTAAGTAAAGTTAAGCGATTAGGATTTCATGCGCTTATTCACATAAGATTTTGAGCTACGTTATATCTCACTCTGGATTTTCCCTCTATAGTTGGTTTGTCTTTTGATTATTATATTAGGTAATAATAAATTGGATTTCTCATGGCTAGCTTGGGTCATCAAACTTTACCCCCTACAGATTTAGGTCGAATAGATGAAGAGATGGCTTTCCCAGGCGGGAGGCCATTACAATGTAAGTTCCCAGATGGTTCAAGACGTTTGAAATGGCAAGACGCTTAGAAAATTGGTCTCGTTTGGAAGTGCGAGCCGTGATTCGACTTTTTATGGGCAAAGAATGAGTCCGCATCTGACACTCAGAGTGAAATCAAGGAAGTTTATAGTGTAGAAGCAATGAGCAGACAGCATGTAGCGAAATGATGTCGCTCTTTTCAATCAGGCAGATAGGATGTCGAAAACCTAAATATGGCAGTGAGTGGCTGGTCAAGTTCTTCAACGACAGTCACCCCCTCCCCTCACAGCCCAGATTTGGCACCCAATGATCATTTCCTGTTTCCACGGTTGAAAGTGCACTTATCCAACAGACGGTTCACTTTAGGCAGTGCTGTGAAAACATCCGCTGGTACCTGACTCAATGGGCAGGGACCTGGTTTCTACCAAGATGGGTTAAACAGGTTGGTTTTGCGTTCTGATAAATGTGTGTGTGTGTGTGCCTAAGCAGATTTGGTGATTATGTCGAAAAATGATGGGCACGTATGCCTCGTAATTCTTTTTTGTATTTTCTGTCTATTGTCAATAAATATTTTTTTATTCTACTTGTAACCTTTTCTTTTTTTAATCATCCCTCGTAAATTCTCAAAATGATTAGCCTTGATACTCGTAGTTCTAACGAAGTTAACGTGATATAAAATTTCCAAACACTAAATTTTTTGTATTTTTTCATGAAAAATTGCATGTATAAATTAAATAACTTTTTGAGTTGTAATATTAAAGTTAGTTCTACAGGGTCGAAACCGGCAAATAGTATTTTTGAAAACCTTTGTCACGTCATTTATACTGGAATAATAGCACTTGTTGGTCCGTATCACGAATAACATCCTAAATCAATTACTCGTATTTATAATCAATAGAAGGTAGAAACTAATTCTACGTATGTCAAAAAACAACTTGAAATATAAATAACGATGAAACCATTCTGATAATTTTTGGAAATCAAAAAAATTCCTGCGCGCGCAATTTTTTGCTTTTTTTCCAGTGATATGCTTGCCGAATTATCTTTATTACGCAATAATATGCTCTTGAATTAAAAGATAATTTTTTCAAAATCATGGTCGATAACATATATCAAAGGTAAAATGTTTAAAAGAAGCGTAATCTACCGACAAATATACAGTTTACGGAGCACATCGTTACAAATATAGACAGTGAGTAATACACAAAAATGAAGATAGTATCAAATAAGTGATTTAAATTTGTTGCTTGTGTTTCAAATCGATAAGAAAGTAACTTTCTCTCTTTAGTAAATGAAAAGTATTGCAAAAGAAGCTTTTAAACGAAATATCGTTTCATTAATTCATTAAATATTTTTATTTAAACGCATTTATAGCGTTATTAAATTACCAAAGATAACAAAAACATTCAGTAGTCATTTTTTAAAGCAAATAGATTATTAAGTCAAATCCTTTAGATTTTAAAGACATTTATCCGTGAAAAAAAAATAAATATTATGAAATAAAAATGATACTTCCTATTATAAAAACATTAAAATTATTATTTTATAACTGTTTTTTAATTTTTTCTGCCATTTCTTAATATTAGATAATTCATTTTTGAAGTGATAACTTCTCTGGGCGCGTTTTGCTGAAGGGTAATCTAAATTAAGCGTCAGGTTCGGCTGCGTTGCTCTCAATCGTTTTACTCGTCTCCATTCGGCAATCGGTTACTTTTGCTTTTATCACTTTTTCTTTTCTTCATACTTTCATTAACTTGAAACAAATGTTCTAAGCTTATTATGCTAATGTGATTTCATTTTAATTGTTAAAACATTTTTAACAAAGTATACTTTTTTTTAAAAAAAAAAGTTCTAAAAACTGTTTTTTTTAGGTTTAAAAAGGAAAATTATTTACCATCTCCTGTAAAATAATAACCAGGATATCTTCTAAAATATGTTTCTTCAAATCGCTCATGATTTCCGAATACTGTTCTCATTATTGCTGGCCAAGGTCGTTTAATCACCTAAAAAGTGTTTTCAGAAACGATCCATATACACACATTTTATTCGTATACAAATATACTCTCAAGATTCTATGAAAAATTAAGAATAAATTAAGAAAATTTAAGAAAAGAAAGAAAGAAAGTATACGTTGGCATTAATTTTTATATACATTACTGCCATATAAAATGCTAAAATTAATCTATCAATTTATTTGTGAAATGTGCAAGTAATGCTAATGCTAATTCGTGTGCTCATTATTAAAATAATAATTACTGATTTAATTTTTACGTTGTAAGCTCTAACAATGTAATACAGTGTTCTATAAATTCTAATTCTATATATTCTACCTTCTTCTTTCTTTAAAATACAGTATTCTGAAAATGTACGTTTTAAATATTTATAAAAAAAGTATATCGTAAATTCTTAAGATTTAGTGAAAATTAATAGAGAAGTTGTATTTTACTATTAACACACAGTTTTAATATTCAGTATTATATAACTACTAAACAATTATAAACGATAAAAGAATATTTTAAGCTCATACTAATATATTAAAATAAATCAAATAATAAATAATAGATTATTTTTATCATTTACTAAAAATTTTAACTTTATTAAAAGAGTTATTTAGTATTAAACCTTTTCTGGAATTTTTAAAGGCAGTTGTAGAATTATATACACATAATTTCAACAGAAATCTAGTTGTCATTCTTTAAAATATTTCTGAACAATTTAAAATTATTGAATTATACATATACTTTCAATCGAATTCCTAACTGAATTTTAAGAATTTATAGATAGCTTAGAGAATGAATCAGTACACTTAAAAAATTAATATTAATCGTTCCGATGAATTTATTTACTGTCTCATTTTAATCGTAATCATTAATTGTTTTAACGTTATTTCAAAACGTAACCACAGTGTTAAACTAAGAGCATTTTCCCCTTAGGACATTTTATATAAATTAAATAATTTGAACGTTGCATTCCCATTTGCAACAAATTATTGTGATTTACATATTTAGTGGCTTACAATACTTAAAATGTAATAACTACAGTAGCAATGTGATTATTCTAAAAAAAATTTTGAAAAGTTTTAATTCTTGAATATGAAATGAATTTGCCCTCAATTCCTTATTGATGAGTGCAAAAAACAACAACAAAAAACAAAACAGGGATTATTATTTCTTAAGCAAAAATAACAATAACAAAAAATATTCCATAAAAGTCCTGTTAATAATGTTTAATAAGGAAAAAGAATCGTAGGTTTTAATAAAACATAATTTAAAATGATTTAAGCAACGAATGTTAGTTTTTGAAAAAAAGTTATCGTCTGCACCAAATAAATTAAAATGGAAATTAGTTCATGTATTTTAAATCGGTTAGTGATTCTTTAATAGAGTTTATTTAAATTCTATTCTAATACTCGATTTATTAGAATAAGCTCAAGTAGCTTTTATATGGACATTATATGCGGTGAGAAGAATTCATTTTTCAAGGACTTCATTGATTTCTTCGTCTATGAAATAATTGATGTCAACGGTAAGTAATTTACTTAAAAATATTCTTAAGGGGAATCTGCTGTAAAATAATGTAAACATAATTTATATTAAAACCATTACAAGAAGGGATCAATAATACAGCATTAGAGTATAAGAATATTTTTGATGTTGTTCAAAAAGTTTCATATATAAGTATATGTATGTATATTTACCAGATAACCTTTACCAGGTCCTTCTATTTCATTTCCATCTTCATCCAAAATGGTTGGTTCCACACCAAAAAATGGTAAAGACTACAGAAAAAATTTTTTAAAAAAAATTGTTGAATAGAAACATTTATTTTAAGTACAGTTAAGAGATGATGTGATAAAAATATAAAATTATATAAAGCAAAATATTTTAAATTGCAAAATACTTCTAATCTAACTATTTATTTTTGTATATGAATTTTTATTTTAAATTTATAATAATTTTGATTAATAAACAAGCTATATTTTTAGTTAACATGCAAAATATTTTTTAACTAAAAAAACTATTATATAATGAAATTAGTTTAATTACACTGAGACGCACGATTTTTATATTAAAATTGAAACAAATTTATTTAATGTTTTAATATAAGTGAAAAAAAATATTTTTTTAGTCAGCAATTTTTTAAAATACATGTCTAAGTGAATAATTTTCTGTGTTTACAGATTTAATTAAATGTCTTCGATTTTTCAACGGAACAATTGTTCTAAATTAAAATTTGTCAAGCAACAGAGATTGCTTAGTCCTGCAATAGATGGCGCTTATCATCCTGTTTGCGTGGAAACGATTAAAATTAATAAAAAAGTTTTTTTAAGAATTCACAATTTTTTTTATGTATGATAAAAGTAACATTAATTGAGATCATAAAAAAATCAATTCTAACAAAATAATTACAGCTGTTTCTCGTTATTAATTACGTTTTTCTTTAAAATGAAAGTATCATTTTCTATTAAAATGTAATTTAACTGTAAAGTACAATCATTTTTTTATTCTGATTCTGATTTTTTAAATATCACTTTTGATTGTCTATTTTTTAACCATTTTTTTTTATCTTTTTAATAACGGAAATATTTTGAATTGCCAATGTATGATTCTTTAAAATAATTTGTCGATTTTAAAAAAAAATGTTTATCGAATTTTGAAATCTTGGTTGAACTGACAATGAAATTGATAATTGACTTATTCCAAATGCATTTGTTCTCCTTTAAACTGAATTTTACCTTTTACTTAAATCATTTTATCACAATACAATTTTGTTAAATTTCTCCGTTTTGAGTTTGAAAACTTCTAATATTGAAAAGTGAAGTAGTTTTTCTTACAAAATTAATCATCAACTAGTAAATTTTGTACGTAATTAGTTCGAAATTTTAATTAATACTGAGAGGGGGATTTTTTTTCTATTTGAATACAACAATTATTTCTGCTGAAGATATGATAAGACTACTAAATTAAAGTTGTGCACGATAGATTGTTTGAACAAATCCGTATATTTTTATATTTAAATTTTATCGGGAAATCAATAATATTCCTACGTCCTAAAAATAAAAATTTGAATTTAGATTGATCAGTGTAAATGTTTCTTTTGTATGAAATAGCAGTATATTGTAATATTTTCTTATATATATATATATATATATGTATATGATATGTATAATTTACAGAATATTTTATATCTAAAAGATTAAGTTTACTTTGAAGTAAATATATAGAAATTATAATTCTGTGAAAAATTAGTTTTATATATTTTAGCAAAGAAATTATATAATGCTTGTAGATAGCATACAGACACACAAGGCACTACTATTTAAATTTCACTTTTATAAGTTTGCTTTGAACGCATTTTATTTAATAATTCCTTTTTTTTTAAAAAAAATGAAACGGAAAAAATGTAATTTGAAATAGGAAAAATTTATGCTACTGATTTTTGAGTAAAATGTTTGCTTATAACTTTTAATAAGTATAAAATCGAAATTATCATGCAAAAAGTGCAATAATTTCAGTTCAAATAGAAAACAAACATACGAACTAATAAGTACATTAAATTCAAATTAATAATATAAAACGTATTACAGTTCTCAATCAAAAAGTTTTGTAGCATCGTTTTCATAATTCGAAAATTCAGTGGCGTAACGGAGAGTTTTAGGGCCCCCTGCAAAGTCAGCTTATAGACCACAAAGCCCTAATATGTACTTGACGTCAGTCAGGCTTTGACCCCCCCCCCCTCCAGTGAGGGGGTGTACGTTACGCCACTGCGAAAGTTAACTATCATAATTTTTCTCAACGTTAATTACCTTCTTAAAGTGACTAATTTTTGTATTCCTGATATGTACTTGCCACGTTACATTATAAATCAAAGACTGATTTCTTTATACTTGATTAACTGATAAATGGTTTACTGATTTCTATATGTTGTATTCTGTATTGTTTCGACAGTGACTTAGCATTAATTCAACTTCCTTAATTTGACTAGTTAACCGAGAACCAAACACCCAGAAGTGGATTTCTCATTCCTTCGTATTCATTTTAGTTCCATTCCTCTATTTTGTTTCTTCTTTCTCTATGTTAAATTGGGTATATTATTCTATAGTTTACCTCGAAAGGATATTTTTCCTCAACACGGTGTATTTTTCTGAATATTAAGCACGTTCTGCATTTATGTTATTGTTGCTAATCCCAGACTATCTAGCAAGTTCTGCATTTATTTGGGATGATAATGGTATATCTGGAGTAAAATCATTTCTGGCTATGTTGAGTAATTGAACTGAAAGATTTTATTTTGTTTTCTTTATGATAAAAAGGAAAAGAAGGCCGAATTACTATTTCTTGCATTTGGTTATATTACATCAAATAGCACATGTTTTAATTTTGAATAATATTGCATACGCCATTATGTATGTTTTGTTTACACACATGATTCAATGTATTCTCTCTCTCTACATAAGAAACTGATGTTCATATACGTATGAATATATGTAGTAAGCATAGTGTCATGCATTGATTATTTCTATATCTACCAATTTTTTTTGAAGTTATAACTTCTTTAGGTGCATTTTGTTGGAGAATGAGCTTGAATGATGCGTTTTAAAAACCATGCATTGTTACGCTCGTGTTTGTAACGCTAGTAACAAAGATAAGAATAGTACTTGTAACAATACTACTGAATCATTTGGGTTTAATGAGTCATGTATAGGAGAAATTTGTGCAGCGAAATATAGAGCAGAAAATGGACAAATAATTCTAATGGTTACGATTTATATTTCATCAAATCAAAGTGTAGAGAAAATTATTGAATTCATTCACAAAAATTTAGTTGCCTACACTGAAGACGGATAAACTCTTCTGAACAAATTGCCTATTACTTTAAGTGGGTAAGTATTTAATGTAGATTTTTCAAGAAACAAATCAAAGCCTTTAGTAGATTTTTTAAAATCAAAATTAAATTTAATTATGTGAAATGATCCAAATGAAAGCACGACAAAGTACGGAACAACGCTTGAAGGTTTTTTTTTTAGATATTTAAATAATTTTGAATCTAAAGTATTTATAACCTATTTCAGCTACCATAAACCTATTGTTTCCTTCTTAGAGTTCAGTTAATTCACAAATATGGTTGTATATTTCGCAAAACAATATTACTTTATGTGAGTACAGATATATAAATAAATAATTTTATATGACAATATCCCCATTTTTTTTATTCACTTAACTAATCCCTGAAATAACATTACAAAATTTGAAGTTATCACTTCTATCGTGTGGTCATAAACAGACACACTTTTTTGAATGACAATACGGTAATTTAATTATAATTAATAATAATTAATTGATTAAAACTAGTTATTCAAAGAATTACAGATACAGCCCCGTTGGCATCATTTTTGGTGACTTGTGTCAAAACTTTAAAAGGTTTTTTTCCCCTCACATTTTAAAGCGCTCATTTGAGCTGAAATTTTCTATACACGATTACTTTGGGTGACAATATGAAAATTTAATTATAATTAAAGAATTACAGATACAGTAGCGTTGGCTTCATTTTTAGCGGCTTGAGTCAAAACTTTAGAAGATTTTTTTTTTCTAGTTTTAAAGCATTCAGTTGAACTGAAATTTTATATTCACGATTATTTTGGATGAAAATACGATACTTTAATGATAATTAATTAAAATTAAATGCCACTTAATATTGTGAATCTGTCATATGTATATACATATTTATATTACAAAATTTGAAGGTATCACTTCTATCGTGTGGTCATAAGCACACACACTCCTTTTTTTTTTGGTAGCCAATTAACAGATGTTCTACAGAAATTCCAAATGCAGCTAAAGCAACTCACCGCACATCCAGGTTTTAGAGGTGTACAGAAAGGAATAGGAGTTAAAAGATGTCCTCCCTATAAAACAAAAAATAATTAATTGGTTATAGTGTATATTGCTGTAAAAGAAGAAAAATTCTTTTGCTGCAACTTAAAAAAGAACTGTATTTTTCTTTGCAAAATTACATTTCAAACCATGCAATAAAAAAGAGATGCAGTTTATGAGCTTTGACAACTGAGTATACATTCATGCTTCCTATTAAAAATCAGGCCTGATCTGAGACAAAACATACAACTTACTTTATTGATATGATTTATTAATATTATTGTCTTTCCATAAAGGTATTCTATGACGTATTTTGTAATTCAGATTTTATTTGCACGGCTTTATAGAGAATAAAAGACATTTAAAGGTTATATGCTTCATTTCTCGAGAATTATCTACGAAATTAACTGAATAGGCTGCGAAAAAAGAAGACAAAAAAAAAAAAATTAATTACAATTTAAGGTATCCGACCAAGTTGAAAAAGTGCTTTTTAGGTGCTTGATGTTTGGTGTTGTTTGGGTCATTAGGGAAAAAAGAAATTAATCATTGAGGAAGAAGGACTAATACATAAAACTAGAGATTTTTTAAGTTCTTTTTATAGCATTTAATTTATCTAACTAATAAAAATATACATATTTTTTAATTCGTTTTTTGAAGAATGAACTTTTCATGATAATTTGTGCACTAAAAACGGGATATCTTCTAAATAATCCAATCAAATGCAATGAAATTTATAACATATATGCTATGGGCACTTCAGAGTGTAACAAACCGCAGGTTTTAAGACAGTTACATTTAATCACATTTTACAGCCATTTTTAGCTTAGAACATGCAGTAATTTTGACGAAAAATCATGACCATCAAATTTAAATGCTAATAAAATATTTATTTCTTAAGGTATCCGACTACTTGCGACAACTTTTTTTTTGAAAAAATGGAAATATGGGGACTTTTTAGTGATTTTTAGATTTATTTAGTACATTTAAAGAAAAAAATCCTAAAATTGAAAACAGAAAAAAAAAAGAAAAAAAAAAAAATTATTATCATTAAAATTATAAAAAAACTGGTGAAAATGTACAAAAAATTACACATAAACGGGGCCCG
>BMAV01003937.1:263181-276823 GCA_019973955.1 Trichonephila inaurata madagascariensis
TTAATAATTATTTTAAATATTTTTATTTAATAATTATTTTAAATATTTTTAAGTAATAATAATTTTAAACATTTTTAATTATTAATATTTTTAAATATTTTAATTAATAATAATTTTAAATAATTTTACTAATAAATAATTTAAGCTCTATATTTTTAATTTTTTTTTTACGAAATAAAATACAAAATAATTACAAAAAATATTATTTAATATTTGATAAACCTTTCATAAATAAATATATTTAATTTAAAAAAATAATTAAATGAATTGAAGATAAAAAGTTGATCGCATGGAATTGAACCCAGACCTTGTGCTTAGAAAGCAGACGATTTACCAATCAAGCTACGAACTCGTTGCGGAAAATAAAAATTTAATCGTATAAAAGCTAAGCATGAATTTTGAAGGCTGATTTCTCCGAATGGGCTGGCCATTCGACGGAATTACATTGAGGGGTGAACACCCTGAAGGAGTACTACTATTACACCAAGTTTCGATCCCAAATGAATTTCCTTAGTCATGCCCTCTCTTTGTCAGTATTGTAAGCGGAAAAGGAGAAGGTTGGCTAACTATAAAGCAGGTTAAATAGCAGCAGGTGAAAGCAGTTTTTTATGTGTTTAAAAACTGTTATCTGTCAGAAATATTTGGGATACTGAAGTATCCTTCTGTTTATCTTTCCAAAAAAGTCTCAATATTTTTTTAATAGTAAGTATTCAAGTCATTTCAATTTCTCAAGTAGAATTTATTATAAATTATATGTATACAGAATGCCCATTGAAGTCTGTTGTCAACCCAATAATTTATAAATTAAAAGAGCTATAGTCAAATAAGTGGGGGTCAGGTACAGTAAAGTTACCATGCGCTACACAAAATACTGATTACAGCTTCATCTAGCGGACCAGTTTGGAAGCGTTCTTATCTCGAAAATAGTACAAGAAACGAGAAAAAAATCAATTACAAAGTTGTTCAGCATCATTGATTTTGTAAAACAAGACACCTTCCGTAAAGTAACATTAAAAATAGAAGGTGTTAAAGGAATATTTTTATTTGGTTCGTAACTCCCAAAATTGGAACGCGACAAAATGCGGAAGAAAAGAGAAAATGTCACGCTCATGACGTTATGATTGGTGCAACTTCATTATAAGCCACTTGATCCGTCCAACGTTTCTTGCCGACATTATATAGACAGATGAGGCATACTTTGCGTGTAATACTACGCACAATAAACAAAATATCTATTTTTAGTCACTGAATAATCCTTCATGTGCTGTTGATGTTCGAAAAGAAGCTCACTGATCGTCAAATGGCTGGTGCGGAATATTCAAAAAAAGACTGACTGTCACGGTGTCTTACGAGGGCACATTAACGTGATCCCGATACTTACTATTACTGAAGGACTTATTATCCGATTTTCTAGAGGATTTGCCGTTGAGTGACCCTGAATGTATGGTTCGAACACAACGGCTCCCGCAGAAAAATGTATCACGTGTCACACAGTATATTCGAGACACATTATAGCATCAAGTCGTAAGGTATGATGGTTACGTTGAATGGACTGCTCTGTCTCCTAACGTGAACTTGTCAGACTTTTCTGTAGGGATACATAAAAAAAGAGTGTATGCAACTTCTCCATCAATACTGCAGGAACTTCGAAGCCTTATTACGGTTGCTTGTGCTAGCGTGTGACGTGCCATGTTGAAGAAAGTGCAGAGGGAAGTGCAAACCCATGTCTAGATGTGTATTGTTGCTGAAAGACACAATTTTAAGCAGGACAGATAGATAAGTGTCATTTCCGGAAAGTGCAGTTTTGTTCAACGCGATTAAACGCATATGTGCTTTGTGCTTTTAATTCAAATCCTTTTTGCGCACATTTTTTTTTTTACTAAATCAAGGAGACTTAACATTTTTGTAGTTGACTGTTTTCTCGTATCTCGTACTCGTTTCGAGATAAGAACGCGCGCTAACTCCAAATTTATCCACTAAGTGAAACTTTCTTTTTTTGTAGCGGTGGCAATTTTACTGTACCTAGACCCACTTTTATGACTATAGCTCTTGTCGTTCAAAAACTATTGAGGTGACAACAACGGATTTTAGTGTTGTCACCCCAACCCAATTTTTTTCTATTCTTGCATGGCAATGTGTTTCTCCCCATACGTTTATTTTAAATTATTAAGTTTTTGACACAGTACAAAGTAATGTCTTTTATGCAGTTGTAGTTTATTATTTGAGAGATTTTCAACCATGTGATTGGCACTACATATCCCAGGAGAATTAGCTGCCAGAAATTTGAATCAGTCAAGCATCATTTACGAAACGGAGGGGATTTTAGTTGGATTTTATTGAGAATTTTTCTCTGATTATATATTAATATATGTTATGACAAGTATGTAATGCATATGTGTCTAATTTTCAAAATATTGATACTAATTTATTTTTAAAAGATTTCAGAGCAAAATGATTAAAATTAAAAAATTTAAAAAAAAAAAAAAAAAAAAAAAAAAAGACTAAATTTCAATGCAGAAAAAATTTAATTCAAACAAATGGAGAAATAAATCATAGTACATCTTAAAATGTTATATTGCACAATATCAAATTAATATATAATATTAAACTTAAAATCTCTACAACAATCAACTTCTTAGTTATTCATGGGCTGAAATAATCTTAGCTACAATGTGTGTGTGTGTAAAAACTTCTATACTCAGGTTGCAATTACAAAATAAAATTTTTCATTAAAATCTAATTATAGGAAAAGTTTCATAACTGATTTTGCTCCTGTCTACAATATTATTTTCTTTGTTTGAAACTTACCTTTACTTTTGAGAACATTTGCAAATCGGCAGACTCTTCGTAAAAGTTCTCTGTATGTAATTTTGTCATTGTCTTGAGGATCATTTCCTTCCCTAAAATAGAAGCAAAAGTTAAAGCTTTCTTTAAGTAAAGCGTCATCTATAGTGAATAATATTTCTCCAAAGCGTGATGTTTATACAACTCACCCCTAATTTAAATAAATAGAATCAAATTTCTTAAAATTGAAACTGAACCATAAGTTAACCATGTTTGAAAAATTTAGAAATTTATTTATATTCCATGATACATTCATTTGTTTCTTCGTGTTTTAAGTACTAGTTGAGGAATTCAAGAATTTCCCTTTATCAATAAACAGAAATTATACAATAAGCTAGCTAATATTTTCGAGCTATTATCAAGCAAGAGAGAGCGAGCGGTTTGATAGCTCCTATTCTTATACTAAATATCCTTGCTGTAGGGGTGCTGTATCATGGGTATCTTTGGTAAACACGGGTGTCACGACCCCGGGGTACCCCAGTGATTCTTCTCTATTTTCGACCTTCCATCTTGTCATCTAATTTCTCCTTTTCTTCTTTTACCACAGACCTATGAGTGTTTGGCGCAGTATAGCCAAAACAGGCTCTTGCGCCATAAAACGCCAAACTCAACGCAACTCAGCTGTATAATGGGTGGAAAATTGTTTTGGCTCGAGGGCCACATTCTAAAATTACAGAAAACCGGAGGGCAAATTCCTTTTTAAAATGACTACTTTCATTATTAAGTTTTGCATCAGAAAAAAAGGCAAGACGGTGAGGGAGCAACTTACCTCTGAAGTTGCTCCCTCACCGTCTTGCCTACCTAAGAGTGTGGGAGGAGTAAAAGCAGAACCAGACACTTTCTCTTTCATTATAACAATTATTTATTTTACTCAAGCACACTAATAAACAACAGTTTAATCTTTAAGTGAATGTCCTAGGAGTGATAGAGAGAAAGCAACAAACGCGTTAAACGAACAAGCGCAAGTAACCAATTTAATTTTACCTAATCTATCGTTGACTACAAACCCCCCAATACACTGATTTAATACAGTGGCAAACACCGCTCTTAATCTTAAGCTGCGAAAATCAACTTTACACTATTTCACCTTCGTGGCGACTGTAACAGCTTTTCACAGCTCCTTCCTCATACAATCACAAAACTCTGACTTTATAATGTCGAACTAGCCTACATGTCAAGGTTTCTTCTTGAGAGGGATGGCTGTGAATTAAACGCGAATGCTAGCCCAAAGATTTCCCAAGAGGGTTGGTGTGAAGGTTGCATAAAGATCAGTCACAAAGGTATACATTGTACCATAAAAATTAATAAATATGTTAAGTAAAATAGGGGCAGTTTTATTCAATTTATTACAACTTTTATACCTATAGCTGTAAGCACATTTAATTTTAGAATCAGTTTTATGAGACAAATATACCTTATCCCACTGTCTACAATTTTTTTGAAATCCTAAGTGAGATTGCTTGTTGAGATTCTCATCACAGCCGGCAAGTTAATGTTAGCCAACTTGCATCTATAGTTATTCTTGTTGATCTTCACGCAAGAGAAACTTTGTTCACAAATATGTGTCCATCCAAATACAGAGATCATTTTCTGTTTATTTAGTTTCCTGACCACCTTGGCGGGCCACCATTTGCCCATTTTTCCTATACATGAATTTTATGTTGAATTTCTATTGTATAAGTTTCATTACTCCATATATATATACATATGTACTCCATATAATAGTCTTAAATGGAATCAAGATTTTGGTCCACGATTGAAAAGCTTAAGATCATAACTATCAAGTTACGCTGTACCTGTAATTCAAGGGTAAAAATTGGATTCCATAATGAGAAATTCTGTTTTGGAAACTCATTAACTATGTTTCCTTAAATGTTTGAAAATGTTAAATTTTTATATGTGATATTTGCTAAAACATTCGCCATTGATCACTTTTTAAGATAAAGCATTGTTCTATATGACGAAAACATAAATCCCTGTAGAGTTAATTTTTTAATCAGATATTTAATTATCTCGTGTTCTCCAAAATTAGATTCGATGTCGTATCAATTTGTGCTACAAAAGAAGTATTAAGGGTTTAGTTTTAGAGGTTATCTTATTTTCGAACATACTACTTTACATTTTTTTAAAGTTTTAGAATCGCATTCATTTATACATGCATTTTCAAAGATTTGCATTTATTTCAATACACATGTGTCCTTCTGAAACATCATCATTAAACTCACCTCAGTTTACATTGTTGAAGGAAGCCATTCATCCTATATTGTCATGTTTTGAATTCTGATGATTATTCCAACTATGGTGTCATTGTAAGCGCAAATGCTTGGATATCAGCCCTGTGCGATAACAGTGTGAATCCACTGATATCTTCAAACTCAGGAAATAAAGGTTGCCGAGACCTGATCCACACTTATGTTTGTTAGCATTTCCTTGTTCACTTGTTGACTAATCTGTGCTCGCCATTCTCGGGAGGTTCATTGATCAAACATTTCACTTTGCAGAAAGCTTCAAAATTCTTACCTCTAGGGCAGAGATGGGGATTGGCTCGAGGGCACATTGTGGAGACAGAGGATACTGGAGTCCCGCAGCTTTTTAAAAATGTGCGTGATTGCATTCATTGTTAAAATCAATAAATATAAGTCAAATGAAAGTAGCACTTTTGTTTAATTTATTGATCGTTCTTATTTCATATCATCTACAGGGTGGTCCTGAATTCATGGTACAAACTTTAAGGTGCGGTACAGAACATTGTAGTAATCAATTATTGTACAGAAATGTATGGGCGCAAGTGACGCAGTGAGGTACGAACACAAAAAATAAGAGACAAAAGGAAAGACAAAATGTTTATTGAAATCGTCGTTGACAAGTGTAACGTTTACAATAACTGTTCAAAATTGCGCCCACCAGTAACGATACATGCTTGACGGCGTTGGTGGATTGATTGGCGTACACGTTCCAAGATGCCACGTATTTCCCACACACGTGCAGCAGCTTCGGATGTTCGAGCAAGGGTGGCCAAGGGACTGACTCCACCACGCTTGTTTCACGAAGTTGACGATGTAACCTCTGAAAAATTCTGTAATCCGGCATTCCTTGATTAAGAAACTGTGCATGATACATTCGCAGCGCAGCTCTGCCGTTACCATTTGCACGGCCGTACTTGCAATGCATATCTCAGTGGCGTAACGGAGAATATTAGGGCCTCCTTTGAGAAGTCTTGTACCCCAAAGCTAGATCTTACAAAGGGTGCGGACTAGGCATCAGTCAGGTTTTGGGCTCCCTAAAATCCTTGGTTCCTCCTCAATGCGGGGGTTACGGGGTATACGTTACGCCATTGCATGTCTGCATTTTCGGCATACGTCAAGTATCCCATCGCAGACATCAGCACAATTGTGAATAGCACTTTCCCCTATTGAGATGCGTCATGTTGAACGTTGTCTAGACACCCACTGCCCCCTACCGGCAACACAACCAACCAATAACTCCATTTCTCTATTCTTTTATTTCTCCTGTTTGCGCCTCACAGCGTCACTTGCGCCTATATATTCGTATACAACAAATGATTGTTTCGATAACATGTATCTACCCATCCAGTTTGTTCCATGAATTCGGGACCACCCTGCAAGCACATTTTATTTCAGAAGATCAGTTAAATGAGACAAATATATACCCTATCCCACTTTTCTACATTTTTAAAAAAAATCAAGAATGAGATTGTTTGTTTAAATTCTCATCACGGCCTGCAAGTTCATGCCACAGCTAACTTACATCTATAATTACTCTCGTTGATCTTCACGAAAGAAAAATTTTGCTCTCAAATGTATAAGTCGCCACAAATACAAAGAACGTATTCCCAGCTTATTTCTTCATACACATGGAAATTTTTCAGCCGACAAAGATTTGTAAAAGTCAATTAGATCATAGCTGTAAACATTTCCTTCACACTGTGACCGGACTGCAAGTCGATAAGTTGAAGCTAAAGCTCCTCAGCTGCTGTATCAATATCAGCAGTCATAGGATAAAATAGCAAATTGAATTTAAGCTCAATATTTTCTTAAAATCGTAAAAACTTCTTATAACATCATACTGCAAACTCTACACAGATGATCTGTAATCTTAGTAGAAATTCAAGTATTTTGTTTTTCTAAAAGGAATTCTGTTTTCCTAAAAGTGAAAAATAAGAGATGAATCTTTGTTCGCGCATGAGAGAGAGATCTCGGTTCAAAGTGGATTTTTCGACTGTCTTGGCCGGTTGCATGTGGCCCACGGACCCCATTACTTGTCCACTTCTACTCTAGGGTCTCTCACAATTATTTTCTTGTACTCGTCGGAAAGGTTCTTTCTCTTAGCATTAATCTTATACCTAACTATTAATATATTATTCCATTTAAGTTTATCCAGCGTTTCTCAAACAGTGGGGCGCACCCCTCTTGGGGGGAGGGCGTGATATCTCTACGAGGGGGAGTGCGAGTACATCGAAAAGTCGAAAACAAAAGATAATTTAAAAAATTAGTAATTTACTGAAAGTAAACAAACAAATACTTTCTGATATAATAAAATATAAAATACACATTTTCACTTATATAATACACTTATAAATGTATCAGTACTTTACAATGTATTTTATTATTAATTTCACAATACTAAGTTAAGAACAATTTTGTTAACTACCAATAACTTCATGGCCTTGTATTAACACTTATCATGTATATATATTGTACAGTTTATAATTAATTCCTTTACTGCCGATTAAAAGTTACGCGATTTGCTCCCCAATACCACCGTTTTCCACTTAGACGCGCGTATTTTGATGGGGTTTTTTTTGGGGGGGGGAAGGNAAAGTTACGCGATTTGCTCCCCAATGCCACCGTTTTCCACTTAGACGAGCGTATTTTGATGGGGTTTTTTTTGGGTGGGGGAAGGAGAAAGAAAAAAGAATATATATATCCTTATTTCAAAGGATTTGCTCTTACACACACACACACACATGTAAGAGCAAATCCTTTGAAATAAGTAAATCCTTCGCAAAAACACTGTCAAGGCTTTGGCTGAGCGAGACGTCTATATACGTCGGTGGCACATAAGAGGTTAAAGTAGTACGGTATCTTTAGTTCTAAAGTATAGTTTTATTAAATTCAATACATTGTTATTGCATGAAGGGGGGCGCGATGAAAATGATTGGGTCGCGAATATTGAAAGTTTGAGAAGCACTGAATTTATCACTTAGTCAAGTATTATGCTCTGTTGCAACAAGTCGTATTGAATACAGAAGATACCAGTCATTCGTATTATGTCCGTTAGTCATTTTTGAACTTCGTTTAATTATTCGATAATGTCTGGCACCCGTAGGACAGACATCTTTTACTAGGAACTGACTACTATTTTAGAGGTAGAGCTTATACAGTAGTAGGAGTATTTTCTTTGTCTATAAATAAATAAAAGAGAAGTCTTGTTTTGAGATACCTTATAAAAGAATTAAGAGAAACTTTTTATATTCATTTGTTAGAATTCAATTGTAAAATTTATGATACTTTAATTTCTTGAAATGGTAGAAAAATTGAATATCTGTAAGAAGAAAAAAAAAATGTTTATAAGGGAATGTAAATTTTTACATTAAACTATGTAACAAAGCAAGTCTATTTAACAACGACAAAAAATATTTCCGATTAACAAGGCTTAAAATTTGTTGAGCTTTGCTTCTGTAGATTTCGTTACATACAAAAATTTTGTTTACAATGGGCTTCATTCATGACGGACACATAATAAGCCTAATCCCCTGATCTCCATTGAATTCAAAAATGCATTAGATTTGTACTTGCTCTATTTGTAAAATTTAGGTACAATTAGAAATTATATATAGTTAGTTCTATAAGTTCAAATGTTGAGATTGTTAAAAAAAAATTTCAAATTGAAAAAGAAAGTCGTATACTTTTAAATCAAGTCATTTTATTTGCCTAAGTATTGACAAATAAGTACACTCATTGCCATAAAAATTTACGCACCATGAAATAAGAGTAGGATCGTAACGAAACTTGGCATGAAGGTACATGTCGGACAGATATGCAAATGATTAGAAATACAGCGTGATTGCACATTGCATAATGCCACTAGAGCGCGTTGAACTTCGTTCTCCATGGAGTATAAAACAGGTAAGCAGAGCTTGTTTGAGAGTACTTAATATTTTGCAGAGGAAACGCTGAGGTAGACATGCCGTTACATAGCCATTGAAAATAATATGGGCAGCTGTCAGAGTTCAACAAGGGAAGAATCATCGGGATGATGGAAACTGGGTGGTCAGCTCGACAAGTAGCTCGTCAGGTAGGCCATTCTGATTTGACTGTGAGGAGGTGTTGGGACCAGTGAACAGAAGAGACGTCATTTACAAGGCGACCATGCTCTTGATGCCCTCGACAGACCGCCTTCGAGAAGACCGTTACATCATACAACACGTACGCGTATAGCCAACTGCCTCATTGACCGCTGTCCAGACACAAGTAGCATCTTTACTAGGGGCCCCGTGTGTTCTCGAACCCCCACAAGTCGCCTGGCTGAAGGATATCTTAGTATCGTGGCACCCATTACGTGTGCTGCCTATGTGACACCCAGCCACCGACATCTCCATTTGGAGTGGTGTCTCACACGCCGAGATTTGACTACAACAGAATGGAACCAAGTCATCTTCAGCGACGAATATAAATTCAATTCGAGCAGCAATGACAATTGGGTTCGTATGTGAAGGCCTCGCAGTGAATACCTCAATCCTGCCTTCGCTTTACAGCAACACATTACTCTCACAGCTGGTGTGATGGTATTGGGTGCCAATGCTTACGATACACGGTCACCACCAATATTGACCCATGGCACAATAGCAGTCCAGTGGTACGTACAGAGCATCCTTCAGCCACATGTGTTGCCACTCATGGTAGGACTCCCATGAGCCCTTTTTTCAACAAGAGAATGCTCGACCACACACAGAAAGGATGTCACAAGACTGACTCCGCCACATTACCACCCTTCCTTGGCCTGCTCGATCTCCAGAATTTTCACCAATCGAGCATATCTGGAACCATTTGGGACGCAAGTTGGACAACCAACGAGTTTGGTCTAACTGGAGGCGCGTTCACAGCAACCGTGGAACGAGATGTCTCAGGACTTAATATGGAACGTGTATGCCTTAATACCCTCTCGTATCGCATCGTGCATTCGCGCTAGAGGGGATCCAAAAGAGCACAAAAATTTCCGTTCATTTGTACTTTTTTCGGCTATTAAGGATCCTTTTTCTTTGATTTTCTAATCATTTGCTTATATCAATGTAGTACTTAGATGTGTAAAATTTCGTTTTATTTCGACGACTTTTTCTTGGTGCGTAAATTTTTATGGCAAGGCTGTTCAATACAATATAAAAATCATTTGGTACCGAATTCTATTGGGACGGAAGCTAAATTCAAATGAAATACTTTGAAGTTGTTCGGACTAAAAGGGCAATCTCATGATTATTTTAAAATTCTTAATAAACTATTTTCTGACGATTTTTGATTATATACAAATTATGGTGGCACTTCAATAGGCAGAATATCTAATTGTTTATGTACACTTTACTTAAATCTAACAAGGAGAGGGCACGACTAAGGAAATTCATTTGGGATCGAGACTTGGTGTAATAGTAGTACTCTTTTAGGGTGTTCACCCCTCAATGTAATTCCGTCGAATGGCCAGTCAATTCGGAGAAATCAGCCTTCGAAATTCAGGCTAAGCTTTTATACAATTAAATTTTAATTTTACGCAACGAGTTCGTAGCTTGATTGGTAAATCGTCTGCTTTCTGTGCTGGAGGTTAGGGTTCGATTCCACGCGATCAACTTTTTTTCTTCAATTCATTTAATTATTTTTTTTAATTAAATAAATTGTAAGATAAATTTTTATGTGTAGTATACATTTTTATATATCAAATTTATCACTGGTGCTAGCAGGCATGATTGATATCTCAAAAACTCATTCAAGCCTTTTTAATTTATGCATAATATTTCATTAAATTGTAAGAAATAATTAGTTAACTTAAATTAAATCTAAATCGATAGTTTCAAATAAATATCTCTTTTTTTTCTTATAAAATAAAAAATATAGCATAAGACTTTCAGATATTTCTTCTTTTTTTATTGAAAAATTAAATTTTAGAGAAGTATTTTACAATTATTACTTTTTTGTAAAGATTTTTTTTATGTGGACTTTGAATGCAAAATTTGCTTCTAAACAGGATCCAAAAATTTCCGCCTTGAGTGTCTTGGTTAATTATGAATGGATATATATCAGAGAGTTTTTTTTATATAACAGTTGTATGTGGCAGGCGTATATCTCTAGAATTTATCATCAAATAACAAAAGATAATATATCTTCCTCATTAAAAGGAAGTGATGACTAAAACTGAACCCAAAGCGTGTAGCACTTTATCGAATCCGAACTTTAATAACAAAACTGTCATTACTGATAGCGATAAAATAAACAGTGCGATGATTTGTTTTTTTTTGAAGTAAAGACCTAATTCGATAAAAGTGCATAATTTTAGCAGTCGAAATATATATTTTGTAACATGCTTTATTCAAAAAATTTTATGTAGAATTTAAAAGGTAATAAATTAATTAAGTTTTAATAAACAATACGTTGTAAATTAATATATTGTATTTCGAAATAATGTAAAGTGTTTTATATAATTAAAGTTTAAAAATGAAAAAGTACAAAACATACCGTAAAATCCGGCGTATAACGCGCACTTTTAACACAAAAAAAATAAGGTCGAAATTTACGGGTGCGAGTTATACACCGGGTATAAAAATGAGAGCTTTAACAATACCAAAAATGAGCATAGAAAAAAAATTAGGACTTATATATATATATATATATATATATATATATTGTTTATTGAATCCAATGACATTTCTCATGAACTTAAAGGTTTATAGTTCTAGAAATGCACTATTTTTTCAAAAGCCTGGAATATTACATAGAATAAATGTCTTCAAAACGTTAGAGCAGGGGTACTCAACCTTTTTCCCACCGAGCCGCATACATTTGATAGATATTTCATGCGGGCCAGAACATGAGGATTAATGGAAAAAACACCATAAGACGAGAGCAATATTGGACACTTAAAATGTGGAAAATTGATCAAAATATTAAAACTCATTTTTCGCTTTTAATACTGTATTAATCTCTATCAACACATATAAAATTTCTTCGTTTTTGTGCATGTTTTACTGAGTTATGGAGTGGTTTTGGTTCCCTTTCATCCCTATAGAAACAAAAAATATAAACAAAACTGCCTAGCTGTTTGACAATTTGATTGATTTTTTAGGAAATAATTTTCGGCTGGAATCATATAAGCATCATCATTAACTGAAATAGAAACGTGTAATATTCTTAAGACACTTACAGATAATCGTTCTAATAAAAAAAATATCAGAATTTTCTGCATTCCTTTCAGTGTTATATATATATATATATATATTCTTAATAATTATGACAACCTAAGAATATTCAGCTACAAAAAGACTACATATAAGTAATCATATTAAGGAATTTTTTTCTGCAGCGTTAATACACAAAGTTGATCATCTACACATGAAAGGGAGTAAAATTCGATGCGCTTATAATTAAGATTTATTGATTCTTCCACAATGAAATTCGTAGAACCGCATAATCACTAACACCACATTTGCTTACTCATTAACATTTTCAAGAAAAGTGGTAAAAAAACCTCTTTATAAAATACTTTTTTATTGCTAATAATGTGAATAATATTAGTTTAAACAATAGCAACAAAAAATTTGTAATGTGGTTGCTGAAGTCGAAGAACATTATTTTGCATTAAGAAATCGCAAAAATTTTCAATAATAAAAATATCCTACAAAAGTGTTAAGACTTGAAAATCGAAACATTTCAAGCATTAATATCTTCATTTACGTGTAACTCATATATTGATAGTTTGTTTTTCACAAATCGTTTTATCAACTCACTTATTTTGCTTGAAGTCCTTTTTAATATGCTTCAGCATTTAAATTTAAGTCTGAAAATCGTATACAAATAACAAAAGAAATAAAAATCTTTTTATAGTCATTGAGGCTGTTTTCGGTAAAAGTACGAGAGCTCTAACTAAACGCGAAGCACATTTTCAGACAGAAAAGAAATGCCTCAATTTCCATGGAAATTTGCAATAGCAATATAGTGTTTTTAAAAATTTCAAAATATTTCGTGAATACTTTCTTTTTTGTTTTAATACGTGAAGGCAAAGCCCATTTAACATTACGGTATAGGATAAAAAATGAGAAACACATTTTATACCAGAAAAAATGAATCAATTCGGTTAAAAATGAGAAGTATGATACAAAAATGCTGCTCTCTAAAGGATAGTGAAGCCAGAATATCATATTAGTTTTTCATTTCTTTTATATCTGAAAAAATGTTCCGAATTCGGGTCCTATTCCTTACCATTAACCGGAAACAGCCTTTTGTTCTTGAATGAAGAATAGTGTTAAATCCGCAGCACTCTTTTTCATTTAAATACCACATATATATATACTAATTTCATAAAAGAAATCCACGCCTTAGAAAAATACGATATTTTTATAAAATGTCTGTTAAGTTCTCCGTAAATGTACAATTCGGAATAGTTGACATAATTATACGTGTTTATAGACTTTTTTTTTATAGTAATAAATATTCTAGAACAGATTTAAGCTCGTTGAGGTCATATAATTTTTTTAACATTGCATTAATCTACTGATTCTCGAACTTTCAATGTTTGC
>BMAV01003937.1:276923-313078 GCA_019973955.1 Trichonephila inaurata madagascariensis
CCGTACAATAACAATATAATGAATTCAATAATAACGAACTTCGATACTAAAGCAACAATACGACTTTAATTATAAACTTGTATAAATTATCAAAATAAGTATTAAATTTTGCGTAAAATTTTGTACAAGCTTACGAGTAATTATCAAACTCATTCTTAACTTAGTATTGTTAAATAAATTATCAAATACACTGTGTAGTACGTAAACATTTATAAGTATATTATTTCATTGTAAACGTTGATTTTTTTTAATCTCAGAATGTATTTAATATTGATTCATTTCAGTAAATTAATAATTTTTTTAAATCTTTTATTTTCGTCTTTTCGATATGCTTGCGCCCCCCTGGTAAGATTATCACGAGCCCCTAAGGGGGCACGCCCCACAGTTTGACAAACTCTGCCCCCTCAGGGGGCTCACCTTCTTTAGGTGAGTACGGGTGTCACAATCCCGAGGTACCCTAGGGATCTTTTCCTTTTCCCAAGGGGTTTACTATCTTTGGTAAACAAGGGCTTCACGAACCTGGGATACCCTAGTGATCCTTCTCTATTTCCGACCCTCTTTCTTGTCATGCCATTTCCCCTTTTCTTCTTTTTCCGTCCAGACCACAGACCTATGTTACAAAATGAACGTTGCTCAAATTTAGTTTTTTCTATTGAAAAAACTTCCTATTTAAGTTTTATTGTGTTTTTAAAATTTTATGAATGTTAAAACAAATGTTTGGCGCACAATAGCCAAAATTGACTGTTGCTCCAATAAATCCCAAACTCACTCATTCACTTGACAAACGCTGAATTAATTTTTATTTTTTTTAGTAACGTTAGATGGGGTATAAATCGAAAATATTCTATTTAAAAGTACATCGCGTTTCATGACGGCTAACAAAACTACTTATAAGCATTGAATTCCTTAAAAAAAGTTCTGGAAGAATAAGAAATATAAGAAAACGAAAAATATGAAAAACAATTACTGCTTTGTTTCGAATCAGCTGAAACTCGTCCAAGGAATACTAACATGCGTAAATATTGCAATCCTCTTAAAATTGTATGTATTGCATTTATTGCTTAATATAAAAGTTTGAGTATTTATTTGGCCTGGACATAAAAGAACTAAATATATAAAGTTATTTACAGTAGCAACTCTTTCTATCGTCATAGTCTCCACATTATGCTGTCTCCAGTTGACAGTTAGCAGCTGCATTTGCTATTGATTTATAAGACACTTCTTCAGTGTTGATTTCTGACATTATTTTTCAGTAACACGTTTTTTTCTGATTTTTCAAATTGGTGATCCTGCTTATTGATTTTGTTACCCAGTGCACCTTAATCAGGAAAATAATTCGACTAAATTTAAATCATAGTTGACAAAAGATAATAGTTAGAAAGATATTTAGGCATAAAAACAAAAACAAGAAAAATAATTATTGACCATATTTGATATAATTTTTTACAGACAGTTTTAATTTTTTCATTTAAAAAAAATTATTATTATCAATATTATTTTCTTCTCAAGAAACTTTACTTGTCTATTTTATTCAATTTCTTAAATTCAAATTACCCCAAAATCCAGTGTATAACGTGCACCTATACTTTCAAGCTGCAATTTTTAGTTTTTAGGTATATTCGCCGTATCACGCTCACCTCTTTTTTTACGAAAAAAAACATGAAATGTATGTGTGCAATGCTTTTATGTTTTGAAGTCATTCGTTCGAGATACTATTCCAAGCCATAGAAAAAAATAGTATACTTCTAGAATTGCAACCCTTTAAGTTCATAAGGAATGACATTTCTCTTAAAGAAACAGTATTCCGATGTATGTAGAAATCTACTTTTTTCTATGCTCATCTTTTTTTTTTTTAAATTTTTAAAGCTCTCATTTTTATACCCGGCGTATAACGCGCACCTTTAAATTTCGCTCATATTTTTTATGTTAAAAGTGCGCGTTATACGCCGGATTTTACGGTAAGCATAAAATTAAATGCATCATTTTTAAAATTTTTAAGTAACATATCCACTTTACGATGAAAAAAAAATGAGATCTGATAAGTATTCTTTCGTAATGATTCCTAGGTTTTTTTTACACAAAAGATAACGTTCTGGTTTTTGTATTTGTCACTAATTTTAATGAATCACGAAATAGTCTACCATACGAGTAATGTTAATTGATGGGAATGTCAAACAGTACTGAGTTTAGTGGCGTAACGTATACCCCCCCCCCAAAGCTGGGGGGGGGGGGCAGGATTCTAGGGAGCCCTAAGCCTCACTGACACCATGTACGGCTTGAGGCCTAAAAACTGACTTTAGGGGGCCCTAATATTCTTCATTACGCCACTGACTGAGTTACACATTATAATGTTTTAATAATATCATACTTAGTACAGGAAATATTTTTTCTTAAAACAAGAAAAATTAGTTATTGTGAGTCTATCTTAGACATAATGTGTTAAACATGCATTATTACCACTTCAATCTTATTTCCCGTTTCTTATGGCGTATTTCTATAGTAGTATAAAATTTTATCATTTATAGCCATGGGGCGAGCTTATTGTTCTTAGAAACCTTAACGATTAAAAGCGACGTTGTTAATTAAACTTTTATAGAAAGTTAAAACTAAATTCTTTAAAAAAAAAATGTAGTCTTTGGTTTTGTTTATTTTATTAATTTTAACGGGGTATTGTGATCAGTGATGTTCAACCAAATCCACATCAAAGCTCTGATGAATATAAACAATATTAACAAGTGTACAAGTGGGTCATAAAAGACTGTTTTTGGGTAGTATTGTCTATTTTTCCTCGCAGAAAACGAATTCTTGTACAAAGAAGGAGTAATCTTTAAAAGCAATTCCGGAATCGGCCCATTTTTGCATTCCTTGTAAGAGCGGAAGTGCTTCTTAGGCAGTGCATGAGTGATTGATCGAAATAGTCTGAAAAGGGCAATGCCAGGAGAATAAGGCGGATGGGGTAGGATATCCCACTTGAGTGCTTCTTAGCAATTTTTGACCGACACAATAAAATGTTGTCGAGTATTATCAGGCTGCAAAATCGCTTTGTAATGTTTTTACTTATATTTCTACCGTTTCTCCTTCAATGCTCTACTCAAACTGTAACGGGTCTATTCGCGTTCTTCCTACTAATAATCCTCTTGGGGAATAATGGGTCTTTAAATATTATTCTATTGAAAACTTTCCTCCGAAGAAGACGCAATTTTTCAAATCAAGGCTAGCATTTAAAGATTAACTTTCAAATTCGAAGAGAGAGGTTAGAAGCTAACAGGATAGCAAGTAGTGATTAACGTAAGGCTAGGCGATAGCGCTTTGTAGATTATTTGATTAATATCAAGCGTGACAATTCGGTCAATTAGTTGTTAAATCGGATTCGGGTCAGTTTGAATTAGATTACTTTAGAAATTATCTTCGAACAGAAGAAGTATTGCCTGTACATGCTAAGTGTAAGTGATCCGATTTATTATTGTATCCAATTATTTCGTCTACCTCGCTATTGCTCCCATATTTAACTATTGGTGCATTTTTTAACTTGGGGTGTTAAAATTTGTGACGTTGTTGAGAATTGTTTATTAATTGAGTTTGTATTGACTATGGCTAATCTTCCTTCTGGCCCTCTTACACTAATGGATGAGACCACCCATCCATTACAAAACTAAATATTTGCTCAAATATTTAGTTTTTAAAACTTAATTTGATGTTATTTAATATCCTCCGTTGCTTTTTTTTATAGTCTCTTCTTACTAAAGTGTATATATGTTGTGCGTTAGAAGACATAGTTGCTGAGCCAGTAAGAGCAGATTTCGGGTTACGTTCAAACAGTTTCCTACAGTGTAATGATAATTTATTTTTCAATTCCTACTATTAGCTCGCACTCTCTATATATTTATTTATCTTCGTGGAACTTTCAATCGTTAATAAAATACATTTTAAAGCGCTCAATTGAGCTGAAATTTTATATACATGATTATTTTGGATAAAAATACAGTAATTTAATTATAACTAATAAAAAATAATTGATTAAAACTAATTATTTAAAGGATTACAAATACAGCAACGTTGACATCAGTTTTGGAGACTTAGCGACCCTTTTGGCGACTTGTGTCAAAGCTTGAAAAAGTTTTTTTCTCACATTTTAAAGCGCTCATTTGAGCTGAAATTTTCTAGACACTATTGTTTTGGGTAAAAATATGATAATTTAATTATAATTAGTTAAAATTAATTGACTGAAACTAATTATTTAAAGAATTACAGATATAGCCATGTTGGTTTCATTTTTACCGGTTTACTGGTTTCTGACGCCATCTTAGATTCGTCTCTATTGTTGTAACAATGTAACTATTAAAACAAAGACAAAAGTTCGCATCGAAAACCTTTTTTTTTAGCCAAACTAGCCAAACCGGGTTTGCATTGTTACAAAAATGCAAACATTATTTCAAATAGAGACAATGAATATAAGTAGGCGAATTTTAAATGCACATACACGCAACTTTCCCTTAGCCTATGCCGAAGTCCTTAAACTGCAAAATAAAGTAAAGATCGAAATCCTAGAAGGGCACATAAAATTAGAAATTTAAATAAATGCAATTTAATCTGTTCTTATTAAAATATTCAAGTTAATTGTATTGTTTATATCCTTATAGTTAACAGGATATTTAGATAAAAAAATAAGCCTTATTTTCTACTACATTTTCCTTGAGCAGCTCTTCTCATAAATTAAGGAAATATATTTTCCTTAATTTGTGAAAAGTTAATAGTTTTTGTTATTTCTCTATTATTTTCCTCTATTTACTTCCGCTACTAAAGCAGCAAAAATAGTGTGGCTAAAATTAGCTCTTATTAATTCAGAGCAATATTTTCGAAAGTATATTTTTATTGCACCAGCGGAGTTAACTGCTGTGTGAGATTACATTCCGTGAATAATATTTAAAGAAAAATAAGGTTTAATTGAAAGTTGATATGAAATAACGTTCAAAAGATTTGGGTAGGAAAAAAAATGGTTTATTTTTATTCAAAAGAAATATCTTTTTATATATTGATGTATAGGGGATTATAGAATATTATGATTATACCACATTTTAGGAACGGTGTTATATATAATTTGCTCTGACGGAGAACAGTTGTTTATTGTGAAATATTTTAACATTCAAGAATTAAAATTAATTCTGTAGTCCGTATTAAGATGTGTTACAGCTACATTATTAGGTCACCAATATGATATTGAAATAATAAACATTCTTCCCTCTAAAAATTATTTCCCTTTTATCTAATTCATTTATTTTAACATAATTCCTTATTTGATTATTATTTTACTTGAGTCACAGTTGTTCTAATGTATGGGAATCGAATTTTCTTAATCAGAAAATTTTTAAACTCTATCTTGAATAAAATATGTGTTTTCAGCTATTATTTCCTGATTCAACTTTTATGAATTATTTTAGAATTTGTTTCCATAAATTTATATTTAGTTCATTTAAACAACACTAGGGGTTGTTTAAATGAACCGTTGTCCGCCTGCCGGCGGACCAGCTCCATTGTACATGTTATACAACCCTTCATACGCATTGCTCAAATTGTAAAACTGTAATTTACTTGCATTACTTAGTTCTAAATTAAGTTCAGCTAGTGGCATTCCCAATGGTGTTAGTGATGATGGATATACAGGCGAACAATGTAGCATTACATCCGTAGCCGCCAAGAGATGGCTTCGTCAATAGAATGGCTTGATACAATATCACCTATTAATCTTGTTAGAATAGAATATTTATTTTTTTAAAAAAATATATTGTAGTTAGGAAATAAATAAATTTCATCTCCGCATTTTAATTTGTACTTCAATTTGTAACCATAACATTGAACAGGACTTACTGCCTTTTTATTATTGATCTCGTGCGTGAGATAAATATAAATAAATTTATTACATCATCACGAGATTTTTTTTTTATCTGTAGAAAGATTTATTCTATCTAAAAATACCATCGTTAATATTTATCCCATCATTTTCTTTTAAGAGAATATTTATCAAAGTGTTTTACAAAAATAAAAATATTCTCATGAACTATACATCTTATTTTACTGATATTACATGCCATAACAGAAAATAACAATTTTATAATGATAATTGCATTTCCCATACACATATAAATCTACGCAGAGCAAAAAAGAAGGCTTGCACAATACTTTAAAAACAAAATTTTGTTTGAGACAAACAAAAACCCCTTCATATGTTTTATAAAATTATTATTTTGAAATAAAGCATAACATTATTCAATTCACAATTACAAAATTATTATAGCATGCAGGTAAGTACACACTGGAGACCTGAAATGAGCCTACGTTTTTAATGAATTTGATTGGTTGAAGTTTTATTACTTGATCCGTATATCATCACCAGATCTATCTCCTGTGTACTTTTTTTTTACAACCACATCTAATTTTCTCAAAATTGCGATACTTATATTGATTACCATGAGAATGTTAGAATCCATTAATTGTTAGCTGTCGCAACTGCAACTCAAATACAGTTTTCCTGATCATACAAGAATATTTACACAAACGATGTTATCCTTGTAATAATCGCAATTTCGCAATTAAATGGTAAATTATTAT
Source organism: Trichonephila inaurata madagascariensis (assembly GCA_019973955.1). Classification (NCBI taxonomy): domain Eukaryota; kingdom Metazoa; phylum Arthropoda; class Arachnida; order Araneae; family Nephilidae; genus Trichonephila; species Trichonephila inaurata. The sequence goes on from BMAV01003937.1 coordinate 283,530, forward strand.
AATACAGTTGTAAACAGTTAGTGGAAAAAGACTTTTATTATTCTTTGTTGACTTCCTGATTTTTTTTTGGTCTTAAATAAAATGTTATTTCGATAAATTGTGTAAGTCTTGTTTGTGCGTTGCTTAAGGTATCCAACTACGTTCGGAACCGTGATTTTGCAAAAGCGTATAAATGGATGATATTTATGATATTTAGTGTACCTTAGATTAGAGAGAAATTGTATATAAAATTGTTTTAAGAATAGTATTACAGCAAAAAATTATTTAAGTACAATATTTTGACAAAAAATGAACATAGAATGACCGATTTTCAAAATATCATCTTTTTGTGAAAAATGCTTCTATTATAATAATATTTGGCCTGTCTATAGCTCAGACCTCTGTACAGAGGCTCAAATAGAACTTTTGAAATATATAACTTAGAAGTGGGTTTATCCATGTTTTACGACAATAAAGGGGAGAAATTTTAAGAAAAAAACGCCGATAATTATTTCAATGGGTTGTAACTCTGAAAATAATGTAAATTTTTCAAAAATCATAGTTGAGCCTCTGTACAGAGGTCTGAGTTATATACAGGCAAAATATTTTATAATATAAGCATTTTTCACAAAAGGAGAATATTTTGAAAAAAGTTTATTCTAAGTTAATATTTTTTGCCGAAATATTGTATTTAAATAACTTTTTTGTCCAAATGTCCTTAAAACAATTTTATACATGTATTCTAATCTAAGTGACACTAAATATCATGAAAATTATCCATTTATGCTCTTTTTTAAAATCACGGTTTTGAACGTAGTCGGATACCTTAAAATTGTACTTCGGGAAAGAGCACTTGCAACAATTAACCACTGCTTAAAGGGCATACGCATTCAATGTTGAAAGCTTCTTTTCTGCCGATATCATTGATATATTTTTTAAAAACGTTGATAAATTTTAGAAATTTTATTTAAAAACAATATTTTGCAATATATATATCATTATCTATAAATATACATATTTCATTGAAATATATCTTTCTGATGTATGACATAGACTGCTATTTGACAGCTAAAATTATGAGGTAGGATTCAAAAGTTTCCAGACTGAGTCCACAACCTAAAAAAATATTACTAATTAAATTGCTGAAACACAGCCTCCTTCGAAATAAGACCCTTAGTAACAACACACTTTTGCCATCACTTGTAAAGATCGTTGAAACATTTCTGAAATCCATTTTTAGCAATGTCCTTTAAATTCAACCTGCGACGCATTTTTAACTTCATCTGCATATTGAAAGTGACGACCTTACAAGCGACGTGCCGTCTTAGGAAATAGGCTGAAATAACTGGAGGCGAGATCAGGGCAGTAAGGAGGATGTGGCAAAACAGTTGTTTTCGGTTTTTGAAGAATGTCAGGGACGAGGAGAGATCATTATGCAGGAGCGTTATCATGTAAAGAACCCATGATTTCTCAGCCCGCAATTTTGATCTTTACTTTCGGATCGACGCACGCAACCGACACTGGATGTCTACATAGAGTTCTTTGTTTGCAGTGCGTTCTAAGGGATGAATTCCAGACGCACAATGCTCTAGATATCGAAGAATACCTCTATTATGACCTTTCATTTAGTGTGATCTTGGCGGAATTTCTGCTTGCATGGAGATTGTGGTGATTTCCAAGTTGCCGATGCTCTCATGTTTTTTGTATGACCCTCAGTCCACCATTTCTCGCCTCCAGTAACAATTCTACGAGTAGGGAAGAATCTTCATCAAAAGCAGAGGTTAAGCCTCGTTTAACATGCGGGGAACGATGTGTTGACACATCCTGTGCATGTAAAGATCTTTAGCTAGTATCTGTTGACATGTGGCCTTGGATATTCGAACTGATTCTGCTATTTGATCTTTTGTGTCAAGCCTCTTCTTACGTACCACCGCAGAAACCTTTTTGATGTTCTTAGCGGAGCTGGAAGTCTGCGGACGTCCAGAGCGTCCATTGTCTTCGACATTTTCCCTACTGTGACGTATTGAATACGAAAACACACAGTAAGGCTAGAGCCCTAAATATATATATATTTTTTTACAAGAACATACTAAAATAACTTCTTACGCTCGGAGCACGTTTCTGCTCTCTGCTTCCCGCCGGGACCCTCAAACGGTCCTCACGCATGTCCTTTTCTAGAAGAGTCTATCTCGGTACGTAGGGAAAATGGATTCTAGGAAACCCTTCTCCCCTACTATCTCAGGTAGTAACACTATCCGTTCTCCGTCTCCGACGTCATCATCTGGTGTCATAATAATATTCGTTACACTACCTTCTCTGAAACGCTTATGTCACGCAAAAGCTGCATTCTTGATGGTATATGAGTACCGTACACATGCTTTAACAATTCGTAAGTCTCCGAAGCACTGTTTGCCAAGCGAAGACAAAATTTGATATTCATTCTCTGCTTAACAAACGCCAATTCTTTCAATCACCGGGTACTAAATGCATCCGCCAGCAAACATACCGTTTCAAGCCACCGACCCCGTGATTTGGTACAAACCCCTTTTATAAAAAGAAAAGGATACAGTAACACAAGAACGTTATCTTAGTCCAGGGATTGCGAACCAGTGGCACGCGATACAATATTTTGAGGCACCCCAGTTTGCATTTTATTTCAAAATAACAGAGTTCACTATGAAATATTACGAACAAACGCGAGTGATCGGTCACGGGGCAGCAGTGAACACCCTCGTTTGTTATTGTCTTAGTTACATCGTGGACTACAGTTGCAAAATTTGTCTAAGCATAGCATAGCCAATTTCGTTGACACAACTGTACTTTAAAATTTATTTGTGTTATATTTTTAACTGTTATTTAATGTGGCTAGTTCAGAATAAGAACAAAAAGTGCAAGTTAGTAAGGGTAACAGAGAATTTCAAACTTGGAGAATCTAGAAATATGGCATTATTAGTGAAGGCGACAAAGCGGTACGTGTTTTATGTTCTGGAACAAAGGTATACAGAACATCGTCTGTAAGTCGGTATTCTAAAACAAATAAAAAATCCACTTGGCAAAAAAAATGAACCACAGCAAAAATAATTAATTGCTTAGAAACCATTTAGCAGATGACTCCAATTCAGCATGCTTTTTACTAAAAGTTACATCTTACAATCCTAATATAAGTTATTTGCCATCCAATCTGCAACAACAGAAGCCACACTAATGTTACTTTAATTTGAAGTACACGTATAACTAAAACATTTCAACTATACAGTGTAAAAAGTATTTTTTATCGTAGTGAATAAAGAGTTTTGAGTTAGTATTTAGTTTTATTATATTTTTCCAATAACCACAAGTCAAACTTTTTTGTGACCGCACGTCAATACCTCATTATATACTTCTTTAGAAAAAAATTGCACGTTGATCCGTAAAAGTTCGCCACCCCTGTCTTAGTCGCTCTACTGCAAAACATTTTTTATAGACTCAGTTCACGAACTTTTGAATCCTACTGCGTATATTCCATTTTCACCCTTGCAATGCCATTTTCGATATTTTGAAGCACTTTAGATTTTAATTTTATCTTATTTTCTTTACGACTGCATTCCTGGAAATACTTTTGTTAAGTATATTATGCAACGCGTTGATAATTACGATTAATGGTTTTAAATTAGTAGTAAGGATCTCGAAATGTTCATGAAACGAAAGCATTTCGGAAACTACTAAGCATGAAAATAATTTGTGCTGTATTACGAATGCTTGGATATTTCTTTGAGCTAGAATACAGTAATATTTACATAAATAAAAAAATCATTATAATTGTTGAAATGATAGTTGTTTATTTAAAAATTTGTTCAAAATGCCTTTCTGAAAAATCTGAAATTTTTTTTTGTCAAAAGCAACGATGAAAATAGTAATCAGAGAATAATAGGAAATGTCTGCAGTATTTATACAGTTTGATTCACCATATATCATAAAACTCCTAATTCTATTTGTAAAAAAGTTCAACATCATTCATACTTAATGATTACTATCTCTTATTACTTATGCCATAAATCTTCAGAATTGTTGCTTTATGTATAGCTATCTATAAAAAAATTATAAAAACAACCAGGAGGGAAAATAGTTTTTTTTAAAAAATTTTATTTACAAATTCACTTTTTCTATCTTGATCCACATCTGTTTGTATTGGATTCCTTCGTGGAAAAAAATCATATAATTTTTTTCCCTCGATGCTTAAGAATAGAATTAGATCAAATTTATAATAATTTTTCCAAACACAGAAATCTCCCAGAATTTATATAGTTCAAGGGATAGATATAGGTTTGTCATACAGACTTTACTAATGTTTAGAAACATCAAATTTTTAACATAATTAGTTAAAAATTCATTTAATATTAAATAATATTAGACTAAATCTGAAATTTATTTTGTTCAAGAAGAAAACGCAAGTAGAAAAAGTAGTGAAAAAGCAAAAGTGAAATAGCAAAAAAGCTGCATGTTAATGTATGCTTCTCTCATTACGTCAGTGAAATAAGTAAGTGAAATCATTTAAGGCTGTCTTCGGTTAATGTTAAAGAATAGGACCCGAACGTGAATATTTTTTCAGATATAAAAGTACTCAAACATTAATATCATATCTGGCTTCACTATCCCATAAAAAATCACTTATTTTATCATATTACTCATTATAATCAGAGTTGACATATTTTTTCTTTAATAAAATGTGTTTCGCTATTTTTCTCCTATAACGTAATGCTAAATTAGCTATCTTTTTACATGTTAAAAGGAAAAATTAATTATTTATGAAATATTTTGAAATTTTAAAAGCGCTATATTATGAACAAATTTATTAGTTACAATGTTACAAATTTTCATTAAAATAGAGGTGTTTTTCTGTCCAAAAATGTGCTTCCCGTTAAGTTCAAACTCTGGTACATTTGGCGAAAACAGCCTTAGATATGGAATTTTTTTTAAAGTAAAGAATTGGATCCTCAGTGACGTCTTAAGATTTCTAGAGATCTGACCCCTATGCAAAAGTAATCCCTACTTGCGACCTTTTTAAGTTGACAATATGTAGTATAACCGTTTCCAAATACTTGTACTAGTGGTAACTCGTAACAAATAATTGTTTGTGATTCACAAACCTAGGCCAGTGCTTCTCAAACTTTCAATATATGCGACCCAATATTCAATCATCACTTTCATCGCGCCCCCTCCATACAATAACAATGTAAATAATTTAATAATACTATACTTTGACACTAAAGTTACAATACGACTTTAACCTCTTATGTGCCACCGACGTATATAAACGTCTCGCTCAGCCAAAGTATTAATTTTGTGGACGTATATATACGTCTTTCCGAAGTACGGTCTTTTCTGTGCAGTGCGACCCATAAAATTATTCCGAGGGCTTTAGAATGCAATAAACGGACCTTGACAGTGTTTGCGAAGGATTTACTTATTTCAGAGGATTTTTGCTTATTTATTTCTTTTCTCCTCCCCCTCCCCCGCAAAAAAAAACATCAAAATAAGCTCGTCTACGTGGCAAACGATGGCATTGGGAAGCGAATTGCGTAACTTTTAACAGGTAGTAAAGGAATTAATTATAAACCGTACAAATTATCAAGATAAGGGTTAATACAGGCCCATGGGGTCACTGATAATTATCGAACTTGTTCTTAACTTAGTATTATTGTTAAATTAATAATAAAATATACATTGTACAGTACTGATATAAGTGTATTAGATCAGTGTAAATGTGTATTCTATATTTTATTACATCAGAAAGTATTTTGTTTGTTTACTTTCAGTACATTAATAGTTTTTTAAATAACCTTTTGTTTTCGACTTTTCAATATGCTCGCGCCCCCTTGTAGAGTTATCATGCTCCCAAGGGGGTTGCGCCCCACAGTTTAAGAAACACTGACCTAGGCACAAACCCACTCGACCGACTGCTGCCTTGCAACTAAATGGTGTTTGATGGTAATCCCAGGGACGTTTTAAAGCAGGGGTACTCAACCTTTTTTTCTGCCGGGCCACATGTTGTCTTTTTCACGCGGGCTGCAACATGAGGATTTGTCACTGAATTTTTCAAAATTGGAAGCATTTAAGAATCATTCCTTCACAACTTCTGCAACAGTAAACGGTTTCATATCATTACCAATAACATAACTAATTTCATAGGGTTCCTTTGTTACCACCGTGACATTACCTCTGACAAAACACTTTTTTGCTATTGTATTCAAAAAAGCCAGTTTATCACCTCTTGAAAGAGGTCTTCGAGGAGAAGTGTCGTTGAACGATTCCTGTTTATTGGTATTTTTTAAAATACAACACACTTTCGTGACAAATCAAACAATTACTGACCCATGCTTTTTTTTTAATGACAAAATAGTCAACTTCCCTGTCGTCTTAAAACAATCTATTCTCTTCGAATATTTTTCGATTGCAAGATATGGAAGATAGTTAAAAATTAGTTCCACTCAGAAAATGGTCGCTACTCCACTGTTGTTTGTTTACACTAATCAGAAAAAAAAAACATCAATTCTCACCTATACGACATCGGCAGCAAAAATCAAAATTGATATATTTGATTTCTTTTAACAAAGAATTTCCTACTAATTTTTTTTATAAATAAATGAATTTTTTAGAGCAATGGGCTATGGCCGGGCCACTTAAAAAGGCCCAGTGGGCCGCAGGTCGAGTATCGCTGTTTTAAAGGATGGAGAAACTGGATCCAAGCCCAGAGCATCAGCCTCGATAGGGGACCTCTACTCAGGCTCAAAAAGATCCTGATCTGAATAATTTTAATCGTCAATTTATTTTCTTGAGTATATTCTCTGAAAATCTGGGAATTTCGAACTTGGCAATGGTGGCAAGATCGCATTATGTCAAGTCCATCGTCCGTGTCTACACCATTATTACACTTAGCCAAAAACCGACAGTCGGTTGAATCAGTTTGTGTCTAGGTTTGCAAGATTGGAAGTCATGCACATTTATTTGTTACGAATTGCCGTTTGTACATGTATTTGGCAACATGTGCTGTGTACCAGTGGTCTTCAAAAATTTTCGACTCACGGAACCCATAGAACTAACTATAAGGTGTTTTCGGGGATGCCCATTTCCCTTCTCATGAACACACACACACTTAAGAGAATGTACCTTAAAATAATATTTAAAGTAGATCAACATGTTATAAATCCTTTGTATAAAGACAATTACAAAAAATTATTGTATTTGTTGCTAAAAAATTTTAAAATGTAAATTGATTATAATTTATTCATTAATAATATTAATTTATGCTCCAAGTGTCACATGGCTATGCATTATATTTAGTAATTGGGATATGTTCTTGCAATTTTTTTTGCACAAACTGTCAAAATCGAGGTATTTTGAAACTATCTACAATCATATTTCATATTCTGCATTAAATTTGTTTTTAGTTTCGTATTTTGTTTTTGCAGCCACTTACGTTGAGAGGAATATTTTTCACTTAAATGGGGAAATTAAAGGTTTATACCTGTGTGTGTAATCCTGTGTATTTTGCATGAATTTGCAGCTTAAAACTTAGGAGCTGTTGAATTTAGATTTTAACTTCAAATCTGTTGATATGTCGATAAGTAGTTTTCTCTCCTTTATAATAGATGGGGTTTTTTTTTTCTATAAATGAAAAAGCGTGTATTTTCCAATAGAAAAATGGCTAGTTCTGCAAAGCATTATTTTAGCGAGTATTAAATTATCTCGTGGAACCCAGGATAGTAAACAACAGTGTATTCCCACATATAAAAAGAAAGTTTCAATACTCTTTTTTTATTATACTGTAATAAAAGTTTAAAAAACATTACAAAATACAAGTTATATTGTGGAAAAATGAAATTTTTAGTTTTAATTACTGGGATGAGCTTTGGATATCTGAAGTTATATAAACTTCGTATAGAACGTGAATCCCTTTTGAACACACATTTATAATTTTATTTTTTGTTATAGAACCCCTGCGAATGCCTCATGGAATCCCAGGGCTCCGTGGAACACAGTTTGAAGACCACTACTGTATACTGCCAATTATAAGATCGCATCGCAGGTGGGGTCTTCTTTTATACAGGGGCCCAGAGGAACCTCAAGAAATCTTAAGGCGTCACCGCCTAGGCCTAACCCTAGAAATGTTATGGACATTACATAATAATGTAGTCTTGCCACTATTACCAGTTGGCTTATAGTTAAAAATTCCCAATTTTCGGAGAATGTCTCCGCAATTAACAGCTGACCATAAAAATTGATCGGATTATGATCTTTCTAAGGACGAATCAAGAATGGGATGAGGCTACTGAACCCGAGGCTCTGGACACAGGGCCATTTGGGCTAGGCCTCAAAATGTTCCCGCTTATCCTATACTGTTGTTGTTTCTAATGCCACCTGTCAGACGTAGTCAGATCGAGGCCCAAGAAATTCATCGTGGCAAGGGGCTAGATGTACACCTGTCGTTGGCCTTGAGCACTATACAAGTGACAGAACGATTTAGCATGGAGAAATTCCCGAAGAGATGATAGATGGCGACGCCACCGATGTCCACCTCCAAAATTTAGATATGGAACTGAAGGGGAGGGAAATATTCTCCAGTCCCCTGTACTCGTGATTCAGCCCACAAGACTTTCGGACCCACTGATTTAACGAGCACGTACTCCGTGTGCACTCGGAGGGTATTTGGTGGCACAGGCATCTAGCCCAGGCCTTCCGGTCTGGAGTCCGATGCTCTAACCACTAGGCTATCACGGCCGATCCTATACTGAAAGAGAAAATAACTTAGTGAAAATAGTATTTTATGGGAAAAAAACTAAATTCTTTTGATGCTTTGTTTTGTTTTTCCAATTAGATTTGTAACTGCACATATCAGAATTAGTTTATTAAAAGTAAATCAAAAATACATAAATTATAGGTAATGTAATGCGTAATAGTTTTTAGTACATTATATTTGCCAACATCATCGGATACTGAAATGCATTTGTTGCTCCTCAATAGAATAATATTTTGATAGAGGAAAGCGTACAATTTCCCTTTAGAGTTTTCCGACTTTCAGTTTTCAACAAAATAAGTAATAAATATCTAGCTAAATCGTTTCATCAGCATGCCACACCCTTTATTAAAGAGAAAAACAACCTATCAGAAGAGGAATTACGGATTGACCTCCTAATTTTATTTCACTTCTCCATTATTTTTATCCTTCGAAGTATAAATATCCGCAGCATCTGTCAAACCTTATCAGTTTCTATTTTATGTAAGTATCTTGACATCTAGTGAACTTCGGACTTGTCTTAATTCTCGATGAATAAAGTTCAAGCAGTTATTTTTGTAAATATTAATCTTATATTTTCAAGGATGAAGGCGGTCAAGTTCAATGTTCGCAAAGGTTTCAGCATAGTGACGAAATTGTTTTATGAGCGAATTAATTTTGAAAATTGATGCCCCTTTTTCCGCATTTATTAACATTTTTCAACATCTTCTAAAATTAAATTTTATTCTAATATTAAATCTTCAAACTAATTTAATATATTTTTTAAAAAATTATAAAAAGAATATTTTTTTTTTCAAAAGCTGACTTTTGACTGAAATAAACGTTTATATAATTATTGAATATTTATCCTCAAATCAGCATAAATGGTGGGAGTCGATTATATTTAAACCACTTTTCTCAGAAAAAAAAATGTTCATAACTATTTTATAATGTTATATAATTATATATAATGTTCCTTGGGCGACCCAGTACTATTTGATCCACGGACCGGTCCGCGGCTCGATGGTTAGGGACCACTGCTCTAAACAACTGAAACTATCAGCTATGTCGATAGTATCAATAGCTGTCGCGCCCTTACGGTCGCTGGAGACACCGAATAAACGGACACTATAATAAAATAAACACTTTTATTTATCGTTCTAGTTACTATGTTAATTAAAACGAGGTGTGAAGGGGCTTTATCGCACCATCTAACTAATCCTCTTGGGGAATCTTTGGGGCCAGAATGGCATTTCAATCCAACCTTCTCAAGAAGAAAACGCGATATGCAGATTAGTGAATAGATATATAAGGTTCGAGAGTTAGTCATATAGGAGATATATAGAAGTCATATAGAAGTCGGCTAGAAGCCGGAAAGTTGAATAGAAGCTGGATTAAGTCGGATAATAATATATATAGAAGATTAAAATTAAAAGAATAGATACAAGAAGAAGACATAAAGCTTGGTTGCTGATCACCGTGTGATATCGGTAAGAGATTGATTATTAAAGTTTAATTATTGAATGGACTCTAGCTTGTTAAGGCATCTACTATAGATATAGATTCAGAGGTTAATTTATCAAAAAGATAGTGAGTAGGATTTAAGGCGCTATTTTAAGCTAGTATTAATAATTACGTCGTATCATTCCTGATCGTTTTCTTCTAGTAAGACTTGTGTTGCATTGATTAATATGTATTGAGTCATAATAAATTAAGCTTATTATGGAGAGTTCGAGTGGTCAATCATTTATTCCTACAAATCTAGGTCTCGTGGATGAAGAACGGATACCCCAGGGCAGGGGGGTATCACAGAGGGAGTGGTCAACTTAATTACTAATCTAAATATCTATAACAAATAATTGGATCACTTATCTCTCACTAAAATCCGATATAATGGTACTCGTCTTGGCTTGACGAATTACTTGTTCAGTAAGACGAAGGAGGATGGGATTCTTAATTCTGATAATATAAATTTCGTAGCAGCCTAACGACCGTCAACTCTCTCTCTCACACTTCGCTATAACTTAAATAACAGCTCTCATTTGTATAAACAACGGTTCTTCCACGGGAAGCGATTTTATAAACATACGACAGTTAAGAAGCATTTTTTCCCCAGAGGATTAATAAAAGGCATGGATAGGACCTGCTATATAGCATTTATATTATTCTTATGCAATTGATAATTTCACAAATCTGGAAAGGATCCACACGATTAACAATCAAAATCTATTGAAAAAAAAAAAAAAATTCATTCTTGAACTTTCCGGTAAATTCAACAAATTTATTTTTAACACGGAACAATTAATACACGTAAGACCACAATAACACAGATTTGAAGTCAAAACAGAAATATAAATCTGTAATCGCAAAATTGCACAAGAAAAATGAAATACACATCGCTATCAAGCTTTGACAACCCAATATTACATCTCCAGATCGGCTTTATATATCAACAGAAAGACCTTCTTGTATTTTTTAGTTATATCTCACATGACCATCATAGACTCCTCTAGATTTTTATAGAGGAATTTATTTTTATCCCCAAATTTCACGACTTAGTGATATTTGGCAGTCAATTTGTCTCCAAGGTTACCTCCACTTACTTTGCTAGTTGAAGAAGCATTCCCTATTAACTATCTTTCCGGTCACAATCTTTTTCAGCAGAGAAACGAACAATATCTAAAAGTTTCGTAACCCTATTGATAGCATTATTGGAAACTATAAATTTTAATAGCATCGAATATTGAATATTGTAGACTTGTCTATTTACTGAGTAGTTAATTAGTTTTACATACAGCCCCAAATTATAAATAGTAATATATATATATATATATATATATATGACATGATTTTAGAGTCAGAAACAGACTTAGTTTTAAAAAAATGTCTTTATTTTAATAAAACTACATCGGAGAAAGCTTATTTTGGGATAACTGGATAAAATTTCAAGAAAATTAATATTGTCATATTTTTTAACAGCACCTTTGTGTTAAAAATTTATTTCTCCAAACTATCAATAATAATTTTGATAGTTTAATTAACTTGACTATAGACAATGATAATACTGCTAAAAATATCAGTAATACTACTAACAGTTCAAATTCATGTACTACTCAGGTTCAAATACATTTTTTTAAACTCTTAGTGGATGACACTTGATGTTAATACAGTTTTTTCAAATATTAATTCACTAATTAAATTGAAAATGAATCAATAGTAACAAACAAAAATAATAGTCCAACAGCATATATAGAAAGAAAAACCGTTCGTTGTATCCCTGTAGCGCAACGGATAGCGCGTTGAACTTCTATCCAAAGATCGTTGGTTCGAATCCCACCTGGAGTGGCCTAATTTCTGAGAATGTGATTTCTTTTTTTACTGTACTATTTTATTAGAATAATTAAATTTAATTAATGAATAGATAATAACAAACAAAAAATAGTCCAAAACCCTGTATAGAAAAGGAAATGGAAAATTGCAAGGAAAATCGCTTTCTATATTTTGTCACTTAATATTGTGATTCTGTCATATGCATATTCATATTTTTTTAATATTAATTTAAACTATTTAATAAAGGATAACTAAAATAAAATTTTTCTTTGTTGACCTAAGTAGGAATTGACTTAATTTTTTTAATATTATTTGTTTATATTAAAGAAAAAGGTTATTGTTATGATAGTTCACAACAGAATTTTTTTCACGGAAAAATAAGAATTTATTTTAGGTGAAAATCTGCTGATGAAACGCCTGTTCTAATCCTTACGAAATTCATCGAGAAGCAACGTTAAAAACTCCTCGTGGAGTACTTCTTTTTAAGAAATTATTTACCTCTATCATAGTCATTCTGATAAACAGTATGCTAATAGCCGAACTTCACCTTCGACTTCGTTATTATCGACTTTTTTATTATCGTAAGCTGTCATAAATTCGATCAAATCGTTCTCATACGAAGGGCACGAATTCCAAAATTTTCTTGGAATTCGTGCCAGAACAAAAAATTCGTATATATATATAAAAAAAAAAGTAAAATTCGCATAAATCGTGTAACAAAAGACAGTGTAAAAAAAACTGAGTGTATATATTAAAAATATATGATTAAAATATATATGTCTATATATAAGTATGGATTAATCGGTAGGATTTAAAATATATGTCTATATATAGGTATGGATTAATCTGTAGGATTTAAAATATATGTCTATATAGAGGTATAAAATATGCAAGGTGTGTAATAACTTAAAACTTATTTAAATTTCTAATCTTATATATATATATATATTTCTTGAATTCATAATTTTGAATACCCTATTTCAAAACGCGCTCTTATTTCTTCTCGAATTTAAGGATTAAACATATATTTTAACAGATTTGTTCGTGATTCCTGGACAAAAGAATTATACCGTGAATTTTTGATTGATTTATTCGCGATTCCTAGCAAGATAATCTTTCACGTCCCTCGCTGAGTGGTTGATTTTTCCTTAAAATACGTACTGTAAAGTCCTGCGTAAGACGCGCACCTGTACTTACAAGCTGCATTTTTAAATTTTGATGTATATTCGCTGTATAACGCGCACCACCTCATTTACGAAGAAATCTGAAATGTACGTATGTAGTGCTCTTATGTTTTAAAGTGATTTATTCAAGGTACTCTATCCCAGGCTTTTGAAAAAAGAGAATATATTTCTAGAATTACAATTCTTTAAGTTCATAAAGTAAGTTATATATATATCTTTAATATAAACAGTATTTCGATATTTATAAAAATCTAATTCGCTTTATGCTAATCTCTTGTTTCTATTTTTAATCATTTTTATACCCGGCGTATAACACGCACCCGTAAATTTCAATCTTACTTTGGGTGTTAAAAATGCGCGTTATACGCCGGATTTTATGGTACTTAGTTTTTAAAAATAACTAACCTTCATTTTTGAACACGTGATTATGTTTTGTCTCATATTTTCCCTTGTATTTAAATGCACAAAAAGGTCAGTTTAAACAAAAAATTTTTCGTTCCTTGCTTGCTTGACGCTTGAGCAAACAGAATTCTGAATTCTGTTTTCTGGTCTAGAAATTACCAAAATGAACAATGATTTGATCAATATCAAGAAGTTTTTGAATTGCCACGACCACATCGTTATATTTTATAAAAAAGAATACATCTTTATACAATACATATCTCTCACAAAATTAAAAAAAAAGTTTTTCGTAATGCTGTATTAAATTTATTTATACATAAGGCATAGTTAGTAAAAATGGGTCATAAAAAGTTGAATTTAACCGATGAGGAGCACCAAAGACGATTTGTCTAGGGGGTCCCCCCTACCTTCCAGCGCTTTTTCGAAAAATCCGTTTACACCATAAATTGTGATGTTATAGATTTCTCCAGCAATTTTCAGAAGTATCCATATGGTCGCCAAAAATGATGCCAACTTAAATAGAACTACATAATACATGTCAATTTCAGTTTTACAATTTGAGTAATGAGTATGTACAATTGTAAAATTTGTACAAAGAGGGTTGGTTCACCGTTAAGCGGACAAGGGGTACCCTCTAGTGTATATATATATACGACTGATGTATGTAAAGTAACGAATTTTACAATAACTTCGAAGATTTCAGAACTTTTCAGAATTTTTTAAATATTCATAGATACATGAATAAATGCATTTATATCCCTCTATTGTCAATAATTTTCTTATGGAGGTTAAGGTATATCCGACTACGTTCGGAACCGTGGTTTTAAAAAAGCACATAAATGGATAATTTTCACGATATTTAATGTCACTTAGATTAGAATATATGTATAAAATTGTTTTAAGGACACACATTGTGACAAAAAAAAAAAATTTATTTAAATACAATATTTCGGCAAAAAATGAACTTAGAATAACCTTTTTTCAAAATGTTCTCCTTTTCTGAAAAATGTTTCTATAATATTTTGCCTGTATATAGCTCAGACCTCTGTACAGAGGCTCAACTATGAGTTTTGAAAAATTCACATTATTTTCAGAGTAACAACCAATTGAAATAATTATTGGCGTTTTTTTCTTAAAATTTCTCCCCTCTGTTATTGTAAAACATGGATAAACCTACTTCTAAGTTACATATCTCAAAAATTCTAGTTGAGCCTCTGTACAGAAGTCTGAGCTATATACGGGCAAAATATTATGATAATAGAAGCATTTTTCGCAAAAGGAGAATATTTTGAAAATGGGTCATTCTATGTTCATTTTTTGTCAAAATATTGTACTTAAATCATTTTCTTATTGTAATACTATTCTTAAAACAATTTTATATACATTTCCTAATCTAAGTGACACTAAATATCATAAATATTATCCATTTATACGTTTTTGCAAAATCCCGGTTTCGAACGTAGTCGGATACCTTAATCGGCTATGTGTCTAGTTTTTTTTAAAAACGAAGGTATTGTAAATAAAATTGAATCATCTAAGCAATATCTGAAGTGTAACTCTCTGAATTACATGACAATGTTGCAGTAGCTAGATTTATATTGGTAGAATTTTTTTTCAAGTTCCACCAGTGCGGAGATAAAAAATAATAATAAATGCCTAAACCATACAAATATAGTAATGAAAAAAAGGGAAGAAATAACGATCTACCCATATACATAATAAACATGTCACATTTTTTTGTCTATTTCGTTTGTATCACGTGGTGTATACTCAGCTCATCACGTCAGATATCGAGTTATAGCCTTTTTATTTTTTTTCTTGGTAATAACTTTTCATTATAAACATCTCTCTAGCTGCTTCTACACAAAAAAACATTTGTCCTGTTTAACAGTCATACATCCTGTACAGTTATATGAACCATTGTTGCAGTAAGTACTGAATAATTATAAAATTTCTTTCTGTTATATATATAACCTTTTCGTCATCTTATAAGAGCCTTATTACCGAATATATGTCAAGGTAAATTTCCTTCTATATAGAGTTACCTATTGTACCCATTGAAAAAAATAAGTTTTTAAGCTATTATCCCCCCACTTATGTGACGTCGTAACCTTTAAAAAGCAACTCGTGTTTTATAAATGATTTTATTTTTTTAAAAAAAAAAATATGTGTTGAATTAGATTAAGAAAAAGCAGAGATACAATGGATGGCATTCGCAAACTAAGAGATTGTTATATAAATGCCTGGAAAAAACTAAGAATGAAACACCAACGTAACTACTATAAAAAAGTGAGAAAATAGCCTGAAGGTAATCAAAAGAAAACCTTTAATCATAGAAATATTTATGCCCTTTGGTATAGATATCGAAAGTAAAGAGAAAGTAGAACCATGGTATATAAATATGAATTCTGAAATATCGATAATTAGTTTCGAAAAAAATCGTTAAAAAGGACGAAATTATTTCTTTCCAAATCACCATAACTTTGATCACAAATTTTGCAAAAATTGATTGTTTATTAATATCCCATTTAGAAGCAACAAAAGGAATATTGCAAATGAACATCGCAATTTTGAAACAAAGTCAAATGACAATGAGCATGACACGCTAATCTCCTTTAATGTCCACACCTTTCCAACTTCAGGAATTTAAGCCCTGACAGGTTAAAGTGCTTCAGCCTTTTTCACGCGACTCATCATTTATACATTCAGAACAATTAAACGCAGTTCGATGAAACCATCACCGACCAGACACTTAAAAACTATGACCAGTTGGGAGGAGGAAAAGTTGGTAATTCGGAATGGGGCTTGAGGCAATGTGTGTGCAGTAATTGCTTGATTATTTAGTATTGAATAATTCCACATTTATAAACCGTAAAATCCGGCTTATATCTCGCACCCATACTTTCAAGCTGCAATTTTTAATTTTTAGGTATATTCTTCGTATAACGTGCACCCCCTTTTTACGTAGGAGCCTGAAGTGTACGTGTTCTATCGCTCTTTTGTTTTAAGGTAATTTTTTCGAGATATTACCCAAGAATTTTGAAAAAACAGTGTGCTTCTAGAACTGCGATCCTTTAAGTTCATAGGGTATGTCATTTCTTTTAAATAAACAATATTTCAATCTATCTAGAAGCCTAATTTTTTTATTCTCATGTCTTTTTTATTTTTATTTTTGAAGATATCATTTTTATACTCGCCGTATAACGCCTACCCGTAAATTTCGATTATATTTTTTTGCGTTAAAAGTGCGCTTTATATGCTGTCTTTTATGGTATAATATAATCTTTGAGCAAATATTCTATTTTTACTGCATTGCTTTTGGTTCTCCAATTCGAGTAAAATAATATTACATCTTTATCAGAAAAAAAAAAAAAAAAAACGAAACTCAAAATTATAATATTTGTTAAAATTAATAAGATTATTTAAGTAGAACTTTAAGCATTATTATAATTTACGAATCAAAATATTTGTTAAAATTGATTTAATATTAAATTTTTAAAAATTTAATATTCTTTTTACAAAAAAACATTTTACAAAATATATTTTTATAAAAATTAAGCAATTTATTATAATATCAAATATAGATATCTTTTTGCTAAACTTAATTAAGATGACTAATAATCATATCAGGTTTTATAAAAATGATTAATTACAAATTTAATTAAAATTCTCCAAACAGCGCCTTCAAGCACAAACGTACAACAGTTGTAGATATACATATTTTTTATAAAAAACTAACGAAGACTAAAAGACTATTTCCAATAGTAATATATTAATTTTCAGTGTCTAGACAAAAAAAAAAAAAAAAAGCACACGGCCTGGTGTGTAAATATATATATTCTGCGGGGGGGGGGGGGGGGGCGGCCCCCCCCCCTCCCAATTTAACTTATCCCAAAATTAATTTAAAATTTTATTATTTATTTTTAAGGTGAAAAAAGAACATGCATTTGGAGTACAAAATTTGAAGTATTATTTTTTTTTAAAAAAATTGGTATAAAAAGGAATTTTTTAATTTTATTATCTGTTTAAAATTTCGGTATAAAACAATCCTTATGGGTGTGGGGAGGGAAGTTACAACCCTTTCATCCCACTGTCTCTGCAACACTGATTAGGAGTCGTTCTTTGTAAAGAATATAAAGTACATTTTTCATTCTCTAATAACTTTCTAATTATTATTAATAAAACAAAATGATTGAAAGTATAAAATATCTTAAAAAATCCAAAATTTAAAACGTGATATTTTTGATTAAGAAATAATAATTTTTTTTTTATAAAAATTTAATTTCTATGAAAAATATATTAGTTGAGCACAGTGGCCCACACAAAGGGGGGGGGGTGGCCCCCCCCCCCCCATTGCCCTTGATTTTTTTCCGCGTGATTCATTATAATCCTATGCACATAGTACGTATTATAATTCCAAATAAAGATAACAATAACTTTTAATTAATTAACTGTTATTAATTATTTATTTCATTAATCAATTAATGCTAATTATTTATTCAACAATTTATTTTTCACTATTTTTTGCTTCCGACAATAGGTAAAATCAAAAGAATTTGTTTAATGCCGTATTGGAGTACGGTACGAGAATGGTGGACTTTCAACATTTGATCCCCCTCTTTGAAAAATTCTTGTGTGCGCCGCTGGATGAGAATTTACAATACTCATGCCATGTTTAATTGTATAAGTTATTTATAATTTACTTAAAAAAATAGAATTCAAACAAAATAAGAAGCTACAGAAGAAAAAATGATGCAACCATAAATAAAGCATGAATAGGAAAACGCCAAATTTATTCAATTTAACTTGCCAAGAAGTGAAAAACACGTATGAAAGAGTCTTTTTCTTTTTGAAACATGAACAAATGTAATAATTATTTCCTATCAAAACAACAAATCACTCTAATTTTTTTATTTAAATCATATGTGTATTATAATTAGTTTTGCTAAATTTTTTTGCTAATTCTTAATTAAATAACTAGTTTACTAATTGATAACAATAAAAAAAC
Organism: Trichonephila inaurata madagascariensis; assembly: GCA_019973955.1. Classification (NCBI taxonomy): domain Eukaryota; kingdom Metazoa; phylum Arthropoda; class Arachnida; order Araneae; family Nephilidae; genus Trichonephila; species Trichonephila inaurata. Next base: position 302,185 of record BMAV01003937.1, read on the forward strand.
GGGTTTGTGCATATTTAATTAATAATTAATTTAAATGAATATATTAACCAGTATACAAAATATTAATGACAATGTATAGTACTTCAATAGAAATATATTTGTTTTTATAATGATAAGAAAATAATTAAAATCGCATAAAAATATTCACAAAGCAAAAATAACGTGTAATTAGTTTATCCAAAGTCCCGAATCCCTCTTCATAAAAAATACCAGCAGTATTAAAAAAAATTATTATTTTCTTACTTTTAATACCCTCAGCGAATTGTTTCAAAAAATGTTCTGAGATTTAAAAAAACTATGGAAGAACTTTCCAAATAATAAATCTAAATTCGCGTAAGATACAATACTTTTCCGAGAATTGGAAATAGGAATAATTTTTATTTCATGAATCAACGAGTAAAGCTATTTTTATTATTGAATATATATATATATGAATTTGATTACCTCGAAATAGCTACTAAAATTACTGAAGAAATTACACTTATACATTTTTGTGTCATAAAATTTTGATTCATATAATAATTCCGCTCCTCTCTATTGTCTTATAAATTAAATAGTGGTCCATTCTAATGTCCCACTTTTCAGCTGAATATATTTTTACATATTTTTTTATAAACAAATGTTATAAGTGGCTAAAATATTTGAATAATAAATATTTGAATATATTAGTACGATCCCCTAGTAAGAGATCTAAGAATCAAAAGATATTGGAAATATAATTAATAATTATTAGTAATCTTTATCAAATAAAAGTATATTTAAGAGGAAAGATAAATATGAATATAAATTGAGGTGAAAATACGATAATTGTATCACGAGAAAAAAAAATTATTGGTTCTGAAATATTGAGGTAAATAAAATTTTAAATAAGTCTCGACACTTAATACAAAATACAATAATTAATAAACGAATCCGTTTTTCTTCTTCTGGAAAATAAATTGAATACGACGAGTTCGTATTTTACAGTAATTAGTGAGGACCGAGGGAAAAAAAAATCCCGTCTTAAAGTTTATTTCATTTACTTCTTTTTAACATAGTTGAAAATAGCACATAATTATGGTGGAAGCAGTTATAAATGAAGGTATTAAGTCATGAGTAAATTATTAAAGCATTGATTATTTAAGCATACGTCTAATTGTTCGGTATAAAAAAGGAATTCTTAAGAACTCACCAGTAATAAGCAATCTGTTCTCCGTGTCCATTCTGCACATTTCTGTCCAAGGCATTATAACAAATATTTGTAGATGCTCCTTTCAACCACTCTATAAAAACACGTCCTTTACCAACATCTATGTTATAGTTGCCAATACTTTTATCTTTTGGTATAGGCACTTTCCAGTAGAAGGGGGCAGCAGCTTCAGTCCAAAATGCATCAGGGTCTTCCAAGGATTTTCTGTGGAGTCTCCAGAATTCGTCCAAACTGCCTAAACGAGAACGATTTTTCTGTTCTTCAGTTGCCCTAAATACATAGTTCCCATTGGTACCGTCTCCATTTGCAATTCTTTTAGTTTTATTTGCCATTGCAAACAGATTAAATTAAGGTAATGTTCGAACAGTATCTTAGAAAAGTACACAGGAGACAGAAGTCCACTCCACACTGTATCTGTAACGACACCTCAGAAATGCAATCACCAAGGAAGTTGGATGTTTTCTAATGCGATGCTTCAAAAGGAAAATTACAGCTGTGTTGCATCCAGTTGGTTGGTAATAAACGGAAGGCGGAGCATGCTATTCGCTGAACTACTGTTACTATTCATGCCAAATCCAAAATGGCGAATAAAAAAAAAAGGCTAAGTTTCTGTAGCAAAGATTTTAAATTTATAATCGAGCATTGATTGGAAAAACTTCAAATGCTATATATATGTTGAGTTATAAGCTAAACGTATACCTTTTTAAGAAAAGTTAACCTTTAATTTTTACTAATCTCTTTATTACCACCTCTTAGTTCCGGGAGGAAATCGCTTTATTTTCACCCTCCCTTCTCACTAAATATAAGGATCCAAGATTTTCCTTCGCTATATATATATTGTGGGTCCTAGAATCCGATGTGTATAGATAAAAAATAATGAATCGCTTGACCCTGAGATAGCAAGTTTGACATTCTCCCGCTATCGCATAATTCATTACATCTTGTGACTTCTTTGAATTATAAACATTATGAATCTATCAACAGTGTACTATTTTACTTAAGTTAGTGTAACAGAGAGTTGGTTGATCGAAAAAATAAACACACCTTCATTCTTTTCGTCTCGGAGCATTTCTCTGGTTATCTTGGCAGAAATTTTCCTTTTATTCCCCCCATTGCAGTAGAAGCCAAGTCTATTAAATCTAACCGCGTGCGTCAAATGCATTGAATTTCATCTGTTAATGTTTATTCTCTTTGCGGCTCTTAAGTTTTCGGATACTATGTGCCGTATCAGTTTATTATTTCTTCATTTGTTACAACATCGCTCTGTTTGCTTAAGCATTCAATCGGTTAAATAAGTTCCATTTTTAAATTCAAATTTTACTTAAAATTCTTTAATTAAAAATTCCTTGGTCGTCATCTTAATATGTGATCTATTTTCTAGTTTTTTTTTCTCATTGAGTTTATTTTTTACCTTCTGTTTCTCTTTCCCCCAGGCTTTTCTAAAGGATTTATTGTGTCGATAGATGAAATGTAATTATCTCAATTCCTTTATTATGATATTTCCACTAACTCTTATTTTATAGCTTTTTCTTATTGTATAGTAGTTTTAATTTTCGTTTAATCTGACACTGAAGAAATTGAGCTTTTTTGATTGATGACATATACCGGATTAGGAAAAAATGAATCAAGAATTTTAAACATTTATATTTTTGAAACTATTACACATATTAAAATAAGTGATGCACAAATTAAAGAATAATAAACCAAATTTTATTTTCGGTACAATTTTACTTCGGACACTTTTGTTGCACAGCAAACATCTACTCTATAATCAAGTCCGTTCCGAACTTTTTGTATTGTCACTCTATTAACGATTTCTAATGTTACAGAAATGCGTTCTGTAGTTTCTTGCAATGTTTTCGGAAACCTTAAAAAAAGCTGAGAGATTTAAATGAAAAACATTTTTTTTTTAAATTTCATGCATTCCTGATTGTAATTTGGGCAATAGTTTTGAAAATATAAATTTTTAAAATCCATTCATTCATTTGTGCTAACCTTATATATTGCATAAATTTTCTCTTACATCTTAATTTTTATAAATTTAAAATTATTAAGAGTTATGAAACACGCTAAAGTTTTAGTTGGAAAATAATAAAGGTAATTATTATAAATTTCTAGAGGAACAAAACCTCAGCACATATCGCATAAACCACACGCATTTTAAACATAACAATCAAAATTTTCTACGTGTCTAACAAGAATTAATATTTATTTGCATTAGCTAGGATATCTCTAGTATATTCATTTAAAGATTTTTTTTTTTTAATTTTACATACACGAACTATGAGTTACTCTTATGTCAAAAAAAGTTTCGTTTGTTATTTGGAATAGTTTTCGCTAAACACTTACTATTCCCTCGTGCCACACTAATATGCCACAGCAGAGTTATTGAAAGAGTCCCGGTGGTCGAGTGGAAGCGTATCGTGCTTCCGCGCCACAGGTCCGGGTTCTATTCCCGGACTGGGTAAGATCGACTCAACCTTTCATCCCTATTGCAGTGGGTCGATAAATGAATATCAAGCTTGCTTGGGGACTTAAACTCTGGGGGTTTCGCTTCAGATTGACCACCTGATCGAGACATCTGCCCAATGGTCACGTATACTGGGATGGGCACAGTAGGCCCTGGCCTTCGTGGGCTGTTGCGTCACTGAGTTTGAGTTTGAGAGTGATTGAAAATTAGTGATAGAAAGAGAAATTAGGATGAAAATTTGTTCAAAGAAACAAATAGTTTTTAAAAAATTATGCTATTGAAAATTTATTCTGCTGTTAACCATTTACATTTGTTTTTCACTGCAAATCAACAACTCAATCTGAGTGCAACATTTTAAAAATTTATTTGCAGTCTGCTAATAATGTCGTAGCATAACTTCCTGTTCTAGTATTTTTCTTCTAGGGAACCGTAAATATATTTTGAATCTTTTCCTTTCTGTAACGTAAAAAATAAAGGGACCACTTAAAGCAATGCCATGTAAAAAATAAAGGTAAAATAACAATTAGTTTTCAGATAAACTGTGTATTGGATATATCAGTAAAATATATATGTCCCTAACTTGTTCTAAAAATGTTTAACGAACATTTATCAGTAGAACGTGTGAGCACCTCTACTTTAGATGTAGACTCGACAGCGAGACGAATGAGCATCTAAATCAGACGAGTTCTTCATACCTGCAAGAAGATTGTTTATCACACTTTGTAGGAAAAAGACATATGGTCAAGTCATTAAGATTTCAGAGAATGCTGTACCGAACAGAAAGAAATTTCCAGACGTGTTCTATTGCAGGGCTGTGGGAAGACTTTTCCACGGTACGGGCTATTTCTAATTTTTTCAAGGTGTTGCGGTCCACCCAGTATCAATGGCACACATAAAGAGGGAGGTGGGGGAGCTCCACGGGTCTGAACCCTCCTCCATAGCCCAAGATTTTTTTTCCTAATCGATTATAATCCCATGTATATAGAAATAAAAATTTAATTAAGTATTTGTTATTAATAAGCTTTTATTAATTAATCCTAATTATTTATTCAATAATTTATTTCTTACTGTTCTTTGTTCCCAACAATCTATAAAATGAAAAAAAAAAAATGTTTGGCTGCGTATTGGGGTAGGATATGAGAATGGTAGATATTTGTCCCTGGACCACTGCACCGCGCTCTCTTTAAAAATTCACGAGAGCCCCTACTGTCCAGTGTCGTAGGGGTGGTGAGGTAAGGAAAAGGTCAACAATATTTATTAAAACTTAATAATATAAATATGGAAAATGTACTTATCTACGTAAATAAAATAAAAACCCATTTTTTCGTAACCGCGTTTAAAGCAAAACGCAAAATACACACACACACAAACATATTAATAATAGTCACAAATATAATAATATCTAATGATGCATTTATTATCAAATAATTCAAAATACATTAAAAAAATAAAACATTTTCATCTAAAGTTAGTTCTCGTAATTATAGTCAATGGAAGACTTAGTCTGCGTACTGTCAGCCAATCTTGAATATTTCCGTATGTAATTACTAACTGTTAATCCTCAGGCGGTCACCCAAAATTGTCTTGATGGTCCACCGGTCGATCGCGATCGTCGTAATGCCTCGGCTCTATTGGGCTCAAGTCAGGTGAAGAAGTGCTTCACTTTCCACGTATTAGTTGACAACGTGAGCTGAATGTGCTCTTGCGCTACGTCTGCCAGATATGGATAAACACAGGGTTCAAGGATTGCATTCCAATAAAAATTTTCTTTCAAAAAGACGTGGATATCAGTTTGGCCCACCGACTGATATCCCTACACAAACCATGACACCAGCACGACTACAGCTGTGTTTTTCAGTGATATTGTGAGCTTGAGAAAGAGTTTCTGGGGTTTTTCAGATCTTCAGAAATCGTTGTTTATACAGAATAGGGACTCATCGGTGAATAATACATTGGCTCATTGCTGCGGGGTCAGAATGTGATTCAGAGTCAGTCCACTGTAACTGAGCTCTCTTATGAGATGACGTCAATTGTACCTAACTGATGACTGTCTGGGATATAGATGATTTTTATACAGTCGTCTGCAAACAGTGAGTCGCAGGCTTTTGTAACTCTAGGAGTTCCACTATCAAGTTTTTGTGCCACTGTATATTCATTTTTGATAGCGATTCCTCAAGCAGCCGATGATCAATCGATTGAAATTTGAGGCTCGAGTAGCCTCTGATGGCCCATCCTTAGAATCGATACGTCCGATTGCGTATCAGAGTAAGTATTGACACAAATGGAGTCGACGACTCATTTTAAGAAATTTGGAACAAAGAAATGAAGAAATTATACTCAAACAAACATAACATCTAACGCATCGAAAGAAATAACAAATGCTGAAATGACCCTCTTTTATATCTGACTCATTACATAGTGCTATGTGTGGTTATGCAAATATTTCACTATGGGACTGCTTACGTATTTAATTGCAAGCTACATAATCATATTTTGTTTCTGTAATCTTTCTTCTCGAGTTATGCTGATTTTACTGTTTGTTGCTTATTTTTTGAGACGAAGTGCAGCTTAGAAAGAGATAAAGGATATTTTTTTTATATTTTGCAAAAAGGACAGCTAAAAAACAAGATTAGGAAAAAATAGAAAAGCGTTTCCTAAAAAATTTAAAAAATCCACGAAAAATGTTTATTCCAGCCAAAACAAGGAATAAATTAGTACATAGATTGAAGTGCGACTTCCTCGGATATTGAAGCACACTTATGAACTTTTATTTGTTTTCTTTTCTAAGCTTTTAAAGAGAATTTGGGAGATTTGTTTCATTCTTCTCTGAAAGCGAATTTGAATTTCTACATGTTGTTAGGAATGAGATTCTTCAAACTGCATATTTACCAAATGCATCCTAGGGCAACTATATAATATTTAAACTTAGGGGAATTGCAGGTCATGACATGCACTCTAGTTCTAGAATCTCAATTACTTCAGTTGTTCTGTATGGGTGAATAAGATTTATTAACAAAATGTTTGAGATAACTGCATCGCGAAACAGATGGATACGATCCAGGAAAATATGGATAAAATGTCACTATAATAAGAAGAGGTATCCTGCCATCGTATTTCATGCCCACCGGCACAATTATTTTTCTTTAACATAACTATAAACTCCTTGGATTGTCTGATGATTATATCTATAATAAGTAAAATTATCATCATACTGCAGCTGCTGACCAATATCATTTTTCATTAGGAATCGATATTCATCAGAGAATATCTCTCAGACCCATTTTCTGACGTCAATGCATGCAGGACCACTAAATGCTTAATTTTATATCTAAACGACCACACTAATATGATTGACTACGATTTAAGGCAGACTTCTAAAACTATATTGTCGTTTATTTACGTTTCTGTTTACATTTCCATATCACAGTAAGGAAATCTCACGAAATACGGAGCAAACCCGCAAACGCAAAGCAACATCAACAGACTGAAGTGTTATACTGCTAATTTGCCACAGTGCTCAACTCTAACTTTCAAACGTCGATGGATACATCTGAGAATGTAGCTAACAAGTCGCTAAACTCAGAAGGAATTTCGCTAAAAGCATTGGCTAAGATTTTTTAAAAAGAGAGTATAATCCATATTCTATAATACTATTTGTTACTCATCATTTTTGAAATTTCATAAAAATATAAATAATGTTCCATTTTGTGTGTGTGTGAACTATAAAATTTTTTCCACGGGCCACCTGTTGGTCACCGCTGTTTTAGTAGTATATATAGATGGGGTAACATGATTTAACTTCCTAGAAACGATTTTAGCAAATGCTTGAGTACATTTATTGAGATCTACGGTTAGAACAAAACAGGTTTGATTGTATGTTTTGTCAATAGAGTTCCAACGTTAGTGGCCATTTTATTTTGCAAAAACAACGTTGTGAATTGGCGATCTCTGTGGCAACTTAAGTGACACTTTGCTCTGTTTCGAAACTGCACTCTTAATAGATGTTTTGCAGACATTATGTGGTGCGCTTGTTTTGTTATTAATAAGAGATATCATGCTTATGTTTTACCTTTAAGTAATTTATTCAAAATCTTTAATAATCAATATCAAAGTAAGCTTAACATGTGGAGCGATTTAATTCAACTTGAGTCTATTAAATAAGGATTGTAATAAGATTTACTTGTTTTTACGTAATCAGACATTAATGCAAGACATCAATAAGGGATAGCATGGTTAACAATAAACGTTTATTTTATCCAGTATTATAAGGCCTGGCACCTCCAAACTTGGAGCCACTATCGGAAGTACAGATTGGTCTTTAAACAAAACGAAGTTTCTACTTTTTTACAAAGGGCAATAGTCAATCAAATAAAGTCACTCAAATACGTACAGATATGAGGTTGTAGCTCGAAAGAGCTGGGTACTCAAGCCATCCATCCACCCAATGATAAGTTTCTACTTGCAAAAGCGTTCAGATGCCCTCTGGTGGTTACAAGGATTTGTTAGAGAATTCTTAACACTAGTCTAATGGTCTCTAAATAGTAAACTTCAACAAATGGGACTCCATTCCTGCAATCTAAATATCTTTTGGTAAGGTTTGTAGGACATCAGTAACACACAGACTCTTCTCTCTCTCTCTCTCTCTCTCTTTCAACATACATATATTTATTAACGTTGTCCATTCTTTCTTCTATCTTTTCTCTGTCCATTTCTATCCTTTTTTTCTCTATACTTATATAAATCTACAGTAATGTTCATGTGCGTACATCACGGTTTCTTGATACCGCGAAGTTCTCATATCAAACAGCATGATAAAGTAGTCTCAGAGGTTAGTTAGATGTGAGTGAGAACCTTCTGCAGTTCTTCGCTCGATACTTGATTTAAAACTAATACACAATCTTTAGAATCCAACGAAGTGCTTTCTTCGTCAAACTTTAATATTTAAAATTTAGAATGCATAAGCATTTCGCATACGTTGTGTTTTATTCAGATAGGATGTATTGCTTTTAATATCATCCACACTTTTTTTTTCTGCAGTTGCAAAGCTGTCAGATCAGCAATTTTGAACATATGATTATTCTATAGGAATTATCAAATAGTAATTATATATACTTAAAATAATTAAATGCGAAAATTAATATATATATATATATATATATATATATTGGTTGAGTTATACATTCCCTTCTTTTAAATTAAATTTGCTTGTTGTCGTCATCTTATTTTTCTCTATATTTAAGTTAACATGATGATGATATAAATTCAGTTTAGTGGAAAGCAAATTCCAATAAAAATGTAGAAAATTTTTCATCTCAATATTTTAAGTGAGCACAGATCGAATAAAAATAAATCTTCATTTATGTTTTTGCTGTGCTTACATGCCAAACACAAAAAGCAATCAAATTTGCCATTAAATAATAGATTTATTTCATACTTTTTCATAATAAGTAGAAGGATGCGTAGTTGGAAATACACGTGACTCAGAGATTCCTACTACAGAACATTAGTAGAATATTCTTAAAAATGCTAGATTCTGTAGCAAAAAAAAAATAATATTGAAAGAAAACTTAACTGATTCTTTAGAGAAAGTAAAACAATAAAACAAACACACATGCGACATGTTATTATGAAAGAGTCACTGTATCATAAAAACCAAGGATAGTTCAATAAATAGGAATCCTTTTAATGAATGATCCCTTCCGTTAAAAAAAAATTATACATGTATAAAATTTTATTTCACACTCGATTAAATAAAATCTCAATATTTTAAAGGAAGTTCAATACTATTTTCCAATGCTTAGTATGTTTTAAAAGTTAGATATACTAATGAAATTGACTATACATACCAAACTATATATATGGCAATATATGCTATTTGGGATAAACAAGGCATTCCTAAAAAGAACCCTGCTATCTAAAAATTTCATATTTGAGTTTCTTTACATATATTATATAAATTGTTAAAATTCCAAGATAAGTGAAAACCGAATTTGATCATAGAAGCATTCAACGTTGCACAAAACAGCTTTAATGAGCGATTTATCTTTTCTGGAAACCAAATAATAACAATGCTGTCTATTGTCTTATAGCCAACTGGACGATCTCACCTGGGGTTGCTCAGTTAAGATGGATGATATTTGCTGATCATACTGAGTAAAAAGCCATCAACAGCACAGTACGAACATAGCAAAGCAAATGGGCTGGGAGCAATAATTGCTGCAAGAAAGCTATTGGCAGAATAGAGACTCTCAAATGCAAGATGCACGAATGCAAAGCAAGAACAAATTATTGTACAACAAACTCTAATTACCTCAACGCCTTTCCTGTACACAAGGGGTGTCAAACTCGCCGCCCGCAACGAACAATTTTGCGGTCCATCCAATATTTTGGCGTACAATAATATATAAAATAGCAAACTGACGCAGAATAAAAATAAGATAGGTAGAATTCACTAAACGTTTTTCTAGTGAGTTGGATAGTGCATATATTCAGGTTTGTTCTATTACACCGAGGTACGTTGGTTGTAGTGCTCCAAGATTCTCAAACAATTCTGGGATTTGAAAGAAGAGTGTAATTTCTTAAAAACTAAAAATTAAGACAAAAGCTTGTATTTCAATCCAATATGGTTTCAAGATTTATTTTCCTATGTTAATGTAACCTAAAACTTAACATACTTAAATTTAACATTACAAGGAAAAGATCAGATTATTACGAACATGTCTGAAACAATTAAAGCATTCAAATGTGAGAAATTTCTTTGAGAAAAGCAACTGAAAAATGAAAATTTAGCGCAACAAATCAAGTTTTACTAATACTGCATCGTATCAAAAAAACGTTATATGAAATGTTTAATTTTAGAACTGAGTTTGAAATAAGATTTAAAGATTTTAATTTTTTTGGAGGATAAATATACAACCTGTGGCCAGAAAGTTCGGTGAATGAATTTTTATTTCAAATACAGTATTGTACAGCATCAAATACAATTTACTGTCCTTCAAAATAATCTCCATGGATGGTAATGCACTGTTGGGAACGAGTATAGAAGTCCTGGAAACTCCTGTAAAACAGTTCTTTCGGTATGGCTTTCAGCTAGGCCGTCACGTTGCTTTGAATATCGGTGATGTCCGTAAATGTCTTTCCCTTCAGGGCTGACTTTAATCTGAGGAAGAGGAAGAAGTCTGCAGGTGCCAAATCAAGTGAATAGGGGGGATGATCCAGTGTCACAACTCCATTCG
>BMAV01003937.1:313178-324816 GCA_019973955.1 Trichonephila inaurata madagascariensis
ACTCCATTCGCGGCCAGGAACTGCCGTTCAACCATGATGGTGTGTGGCATACTCGCTTGGCATACTCAGAGGGAACGCGATGGATCCGTTGCATTAAACACTTCAGAACTTCGGTGTAGGTACTCTCAAGGAAGAATTCTTTGTGAATGAGACCCTAGAGTCGAAGAATGCGTTGAGCATTGACTTTATGCGCGATTTTTCCGACCGTACCTTGGTTTTTTCTTTTTATGCGACGACGGACACTCGTAAACCATTCATAAACACTTTTTGATGTGATGGCTTCCTCTTAATAAACTTCTTTGAGCATTTCGTGGGTTTCTTTTGCCGATTTCCCAAGTTTGAAACAAAGCAACATGTTTTTTATCTGATCCATTTTGTACACCGCGACAATCCACAATAAACCTTTCACGCTCGGCGTTCAACTAACAGGGAATAAACTCACTTGGAACCTAGCCAATCACAAACATGTTCAAACAGATATTGACTTTCACCACGCGTGGCGCCTTGATATTCTACTAGTACAGCAGCGACCTCTACAGGCTCATTCACCGAACTTTCTGGCCACAGGTTGTATATTAATTACACAGTCATATGCAAATGGAGGTGATCAAGATTCAGTACAACTGAAATTTGATGGCAAAATTCATTGAAGTGGGTGTGCCTGAATTTCACAAATATATATATATATATATATATATTTACCAACCTACTTTGAATATACTCGAAAATTCTCATATGAAATTATTTCCATGTTTGGAAGTACTTATCGATGCGAGCAGTTATTTTTAATTATGATGGGAAATAAGTCTTCTGTTAGAAATAGTGTTCAGTGTGGGTCAGTTTTGAAAGTAGTCACTTCAAATAAAATTTCTCCGAAAATAGGAAAGATAATAACAGAGAAGAGATAACATTTAATGTAAACATTAAATTTTTCTTGTTCTTTTATATCTGTATATTATACTGTATTATTCGAAATAAACCCCCTTTTCTATCAATATTGAATTTTTGCGGCCCACTTGTAGTTAAACATTGTTTGTTTGGCCCAAGTTAGCCTTTAAGTTTGACACTATCGCTACCTTACACCATCTCACTGCACTTTCTTCATGTCTGGCAGGTGACTCTCACAGAATGGCCTTTAACTGACTAACCCCACAATATCTGCAAAACTATCAAGACGGCTGTCATAGTCGATCATCCTCAACAAAATCGGCAGTCATTAAATTGGCATCGAATAGTGTTAATTGATGAATCTCGCTTCAGTGTTGGCGCAACGGGCCATCAGATTTATGCGTGGACGGACCAAGATCAGTCAACCTTTGTATTCAACCAGCCATTAACTCTGCTGTGGTATGTAGAATTCTACCCTTTACTACAGCAGGCTGCTTCTAGTTCTCCTACCTTAATAGTTCAACTATATTTTGATCACAACCTGCAATAGGTTGGTCAATCCTTCATAACACGCCTGGTGTCATTTTCAAAAAGATAATATAAAGGTAAAACGCCTCACATATATCCCTACTGCCTTCGAGCTGTTTGTGCTTTTCTTTGGCAAACGAGGTCTCTAGAATTTTTACTAATCAATCACGTATAGGGCTCAGTAAACCTCTAGATTCGGGCTCTCGAAAATGTCGCAAATCTGGAGAAATAATGAATGTTAAGCAAAATGTATCACACGTTACATAAACGTGTAGAAGCATGCATCATTACCATGGTACTGAGTGAGTTTTACCAATTATACTTTTAACATTTAATACCCAGTTGCTAGCTACAGAGAGGTTTTGTTACTTTGGTTTTTTAATCGTTTCATCATTCGAGTTGCACATATGTTTACTCTTAATAAAACCGTCATTTTCTTTCCAATGCTTCGTTTTTCTGCAATATATTTTGTACGATTACAGGTCCCAAAATTAGGAACATCTTGGTACACATCACTAACATCGTGCAGAATTTTCTCTGGCTTTGATGACAACATATGTTCTTCTATACTATAGCTAATTATTCTAAAGACCAAGCATGTACCAAATAATATACTTCCCCAGACCGTACTTCTGCATCATCTGTTTGAACAGTTGATTTGCATGCCTCATCCATAGCTTAATGCTGCTTACGCCACACACGAACCCTGCTATCAAAGTTCAGAAGAGAATATATACTAAGCCAACAAACCAGATAACCTACTTCTAATCATCAAGTGTCCTGTTTCATTATTCTGTAACCCACAACAGATATTTTCTTCTGTTTTAAGATGAAATCATTGGGCTCTTGTTGGTCGCCTGCTTTATTAGAACTAATTTTTTTTACGATCCGTCTTGTAGGTTGAATGGATATGCTATACAATAATCCTGAATTGTGTTGCGGTTCAATTTGTTGTTTAATTGTTGCTACACAATGTACGTGTCAGTTATTTGATGTATCTTTCACTCACAAGCGATTTCTGCCCTCTATTCCGCTAGAAGTTTGTTGGCTTAGCTGTCATTCTTTGAAGATTTGGGGTAGAGTTGTAAGAGGAAAACCAAGAAGGGTAACAGGTTTAGAGATACTGGTGCTTCCAGTATCTTTGAAACCATCAATTATGCCATGTTCTTCTTTTCTCCATGAATAGGAAAATAGTAATGTTAATTGGTACATCTGACTATAAGATAGAATGTTGATATCAGCACCAATTCGTATTATTATGTCAGCGTATGGCTGCATAAAGCTGCATTCACACCAAGGCTATCAGAGTCGAGCGTTAAGCATCTAGCCAATCAGAGACTTCATCTCGGGCGAGATGAGGTCTCTGATTGGCTAGACGCTCAACGCTTGACGCTGACAGCCTTGGTGTTGTGACATCTCTCACGTTCTTCTTCTAACATAATTCCTACGTTCTTTGACGGCCACGATTAATGGCAAAACTTTTCCAACCCAATTCCAAGAGGAAAAACGAAGCAACAATGCAAATAAGATAACCTTTAAAAGGATAGAAAGTTTAGTGAGAAAGAATGGCAATCTTAGAGAAAGCTTAGTGTGGAACAGTTGGAAGTGAGTTTAGGCGGCCTACTCAGGAATTACGGAGACGCCCACCCTCGCTAATATATACAAAGGAGCAACAATTGCACACGAGTACATCAGTCTACCTGCAAGTATCAGTATTGTTGAGCCTTCAACCAAGGTAGGAGGATTATATTCTGAACGCTAGTTTAAGATTGAAGCGAGATTAGGTAGATAATTAGTTATATTTCGATAAGTGATCTAATTGCGTGATCTGACTTAGTTAAACGGCCGTACTTTGGTTTATTCTCACTTAATATAAGTTTGTTCGTTATATAAGTAATTTAAGTTAAATTCTTATTAAAAGTCATATTAAGAATTATAGAATGTTTCATCCTTCCGATAATCCCACACCTCTAACTTACGCGGAACCCCCACGACATAGCTATCGACAGATGGCTATGTCACAGTGTGAATTCAGCTTTAAAGTTGAGATAGGAGTGAGAGGGGTGCTTTATATACGAATTTCTTAGTGGAAAATTTGTGTTCGGAATTTGATTCCTTAGTGTGCATAAGCGATTGCATAAGCTTTCCTTAATGTGTATAAGCGATAGCATCAGCTTAGCAGAGGTATTTAAAAATGATTTAAAGAGAAATCGTCTCTGATGAATACTGAGTTTGTTACATTAATTAAGTCAGAATCATTTATTGGTTTTAGCAAAAAAAATAGTCCTTAAAAAAACAGCCAAAGTCTTGCGTGAATGAAATAATTTTTGAAGCAAAAATTCCAAGACTTTTCTTGCTTTATTTAATGAAGAGTGATGAAAAAAAAATAATATTACTGTATGAACAGAAAAATGGAAAAAGAATAATATGAATTAGGAGCTAAAACGAAAAAAAGAATTTAAATGGTTGAGCAGGATTAAGATTTTATTATGCTAAAAAAATTACGTTAAGTAATATTTAAAATCTACTTAAAAACTTGAAAAAAGTCCAATAGTTTTTAATACTGGCAACAATGGAAAAACTCATGGGGAAATTTACAATATCACTTTTCATAAAGTTACAAGTTATTATTTGATAGTGTGAAAATATTTTTGAATACAAATGAGGGACAAGGTGAAATCTTTTTAAAATTTATTTTAATGTTTTTATTCAATGAATATATTTGAATTAGCAATAAAAAGTTTTAAAATTATAAATTTTTTAAAAAATAAACAAAAAAACTTCAAAAAGGGCAAAATGTGTCACACAAATGAATCTTTGGGACATATTTCTTTAAGGTATCCGACTACGTTCGGAACCGTGATTTTGCAAAAGTGTATAAATGGATAATATTTATGATATTTAGTGTCACTTAGATTAGAAAATGTATACAAAATTGTTTTAAGAATAGTATTACAATAAAAAATTATTTAAGTACAATATTTTGACAAAACATGAACACAGAATGACCCATTTTCAAAATATTCTCTTTTTGTGAAAAATGCTTCTATTATAATATTTTGCCTGTATATAGCTCAGACCTCTCTACAGAATCTCAACTAGAATTTTTTTGAAATATATAACTCAGAAGTGGGTTTATCCATATTTTACAACAAAGGGGAGCAATTTTAAGAAAAAAACGCCGATAATTATTTAATTTGGTTGTAACTCTGAAAATAATGTGAATTTTTCAAAAATCATAATTGAGCCTCTGTACAGAGGTCTGAGCTACATACAGACAAAATATTATTATAATAGAAGAATTTTTCACAAAAGGAGAACATTTTGAAAAAAGGTTATTCTAAGTTAATTTTTTGCCGAAATATTGTATTTAAATAATTTTTTTTATCAAAATGCCCTTTAAACAATTTTATACATGTATTCTAATATAAGTGACACTAAATATAATGAAATTCATCCATTTATGCGCTTTTGCTGCAAAATCACGGTTCCGAACGTAGTCGGATACCTTAATTTGAGTATATGTCAGTATGTATGTATACGTTAGCAATATTCATGATACATGCATTTGATGAAAATACAGGTATCTCAGAAACATCTCAACGGGATATTTCTTGGTATTGTGAATGATTCATTCCAAAAGATAAAAGAAATGTTAAACCTTTTAAATTTAAAAGATCCAATTTGAAAAGATGATTTTTAGATGATTGAAATATGTTTTTGCGGACAATTTTGAGGTTCGTCCAGGATTAATAACAGATGAAGTAATTGCTTTGGTAGGTAAAAATAAGAGAAAGCTGTAAAATTACTTATGAATAGAGTAGATTGAAGAGGTATTAAAATCAGTGATATTTTTATTATACAGTTTTGATATATTAGTATTGAGTATTATCCATGAATCACATGATGAACTTAGCTATACAGATATTAAATTACATTCGTTCACATACTCCTCAGCAATCGGAACTCAAACAACTTTTTAGCAGATTATCTTCTGAATGTGGTAGTATCGTATACTTTTGTCAATGTTAGATGGCTAAGTAATGGAAAATGTTTTATTTTAATGTTTCACTGAAGGTAATTGATATTGTTACGAATTTTGTGCAAAATAGTGCAAATAATTTGTTATTTGGATGTGTAATGCATTTATATTACTCTATGCTATATTAAATTTATGTTAAAATTGCAATATTCGGCAGCAATGCCGTCCCTTATGTTATAATGGCGATTAAGTGAGAAGGTAGGCGAAATCTTGGTAATAGAGCCAAGATGGCATCATTTTTGGCGACCAATTTGGTAACTTTGGCAACCATTCTGGTGACCATGCTGGCGAGTTCACGACCCTATGGATTCTTCTAGAAATTGGTGAAGAAATTCACTAGTTTCACGATCTATGACGCAAGCGGATCTTTTTCGAAGGATTCGCGAGGCCTATAAATAAGGAGATGGTCTCTGGAACTGAGTTAGTATTGTTTTGACTAGCGATTAGTAGTAATGCCTTGACCGTGAAGAGTCTAGCGATTAGCTCGGCTGTTGAATAGGACGAGCGGTGCTTGTGTATAATCTTTTGAATACGTGTTTTTCAGGCACTGATAGTTGCGTCTAAGCACTGTAGAAGGTGTAAAGACCTTATGATAATTATTCTGCGAATTTTGCTGTTGAATCCTGTATTTCAAGGATTGTTTTATCGACAATAAATTCTCATCGCTCTTAAGGCATCCGACTACGTTCGAAACCGTGATTTTAAAAAAGCGCATAAATGGATAATTTTCATGATGTTTAGTGTCACTTAAATTAGAATCCATGTATAAAATTGTTTTAAGGACATTTTGACAAAAAGATTTATTTAAATACAATATTTTGGCAAAAAACTAACTTAGAATAACCTTTTTTCAAAATGTTCTCCTTTTATAAAAAATTCTTCTAAAATAATAATACTTTGCTTATATAAAGTAAAGACTTCTCCAGAGAGTCTGAACTAGTTTCTTTTTTTTTTTTGTTGAAAATTCACATTAATTTCAGAGTTACAACCGATTGAAATAGTTATCGGAGTTTTTTTCTTAAAATTGATCCCCTCTGTTGTCGTAAAATATGGATAAACCCACTTCTAAGTTATATATTTCAAAAATTCTAGTTGAGTCTCTGTACAGAGGACTGAGCTATATACAGGCAAAATATTATTATAATAGAAGCATTTTTCACAAAAGGAGACTATTTTGAAAATGGGTCATTCTATGTTCCTTTTTTGTTAAAATATTGTGCTTAAATAATTTTTTTTTGTAATACTATTTTTAAAACAATTTTATATACATTTTCTAATCTAAGTGACACTAAATATCATAAATATTATCCATTTATACTCTTTTACAAAATCACGGTTCCGAGCGTAGTCGGATACCTTAAAGAACTGCCTTGTTCCTTGCGACTGATCTGCATAAAATCCTCGAACCCCGATGAACGTAACAATATGTTTATGAACGAGAAATAAGAATTTTCTCCTAAATTAAATGACGATGATTCTTTGCTCTACCTGTTTTTTTTCTTAGTTGCTATAACAGGAAATCTTATTCAGCTAAATAAGGACTTCGAAAAGAAAGATAGTTTAACAGCCAACTCTTGTAATTTCATCAAAGTTTTTAATGAATCTTTACTGTTTGAGTGTAAACTTAGAAATAACATTTTCACTGCTAAATAACCTTCCAAAAGGCCAAGTTAAGAATTTCTTGAAATATGCTAACTAAATAATGAAACTTATTCTTACTTTAATGAAGTGAGACGCATGCTAAAAATGTTTTTCAATGCGATTTGATCATTTACTTAAAATAAGTTTTTATTTTCAAATTTCGGATCATCTGCTTCCTCGAAAGTAAATATACAAATACTGCGAGATTTATTACATAACGAAAAATGAAATGTCACTCTACTATAATTATATTTATTGAGTATATTGTTCTAAGAAGGTCATATTGAATTGATGTAGAAATAACTTGTGCGTATTTGAGAAATCAAAAACTTAGTGAATCTAAGAAATATTAAGTAATTATGTAAATTTATAATATTGTTTATAAAAAAAGATGTTCATTTAATTAAATTCCAGGTTAATTTTATTTCTGGATTATGAATTTAAAAAAATGTCAATTTTTTGAGGCTGATTTCATTTTAAACATAATAGAACCATATGCATTCAAAATTTCCTAAAAGTTAAACCATTTGGCTTGGCTAAGCTTGATGTATAATGTTGTTAGATTTCTCAACCATATATTTAGATGTTTATATTATAGAATTTATGGCTATTTTGTAATGCTTACACAACTGGATATGGAGAATTACGTTCTAGGAAGAGATTAAATATAAATATTCTCTTTTATATAAAGGTCATAAAATGAGCATTTTTTTTCATGAAAAGGTCGTCAATCGCAGTATAAAATAGAACTTTTTAAATGTATATTTGATCAGATAGAAATTCGCAAACTTTTTATCCTAAATTTTACTTTGCTAAAATGAAAAAAAATTACAAAAATAGAGCATTCTGTTATTTTTTAAATATTAGTTACTGAAAGCTGTTTGCAGTTGTTTTAAAAATGTCTCAAATCTCTAAAGACAGATAAAAAAAGGAACAAAAACACTCACACAAATTTATATCTCATGAAATTTATTTCTTTTAAAGTCAACAAGGATGAAATGGTTTTATAAGTATTCACAAATTCAAGACCAGGCAAAAATTTTGTCAGAAATTTTTTAAAAAGCCTTTTTAACCTTTTTTTTTTTAAAAAAAAACATAATATGTAAAAAAATTATTCTAATCGTAAGAATGTCACGTAAATTTAAATTAAGAGACATTTATTACAAACAATGGGAGACTTTACACTTAATCCAAACAAATACTATACACTCTCTTTTCACAAAGCATTCATTTATAATTTTTAAAACAGTTTAAGGTGTAAAGTGACTGTTGGGCAAGCATTTACTAAAAAACATAACTTTATTTATATAACATAATTATTTTAAATTAAAGCAAAAACATCGGCGGTCGTTAGTCGACCTCAGCTAGTTGGAAGTGAGCGCGTAACAGTCTTCTAGCAAATGGGTTTATATAATTGTACAGGGTTGCCACATTCCGCCAAGTTGCCGGTGCAGGGGAGAGTGGCATGCACCTCAAAGGTATCCGACTACGTTCGGAACCGTGATTTTAAACAAGCGCATAAATGGATAATATTCGTGATATTTAGAGTCAATTAGATTAGAATACATGTATAAAATTGTTTTAAGGATATTTTAACCAAAAAAATTTATTTAAATGCAATATTTTGGCAAAGAGAATTAACTTAGAATAACCTTTCTTCAAAACGTTCTCCTTTTATAAAAAGTGCTTCTATAATAATAATATTTTGCTTAGATAAAATAGACTTCTCCACAGAGTCTCGACTAGGAATTTTGAAGAATTCACATTATTTTCAGTTACCACCCATTGAAATTATTATCGGAGTTTTTTTCTTAAAATTGCTCCCCTCTGTTGTAGTAAAATATGGATAAACCCACTTATAAGTTATATATTTCAAAAAATCTGGTTGAGCTTCTGTAGAGAGGTCTGAACTATGTGCAGTCAAAATATTATTATAATAGAAGCATTTTTCACAAAAGGAGAATATTTCGAAAATGGGTCATTCTATGTTCACTTTTTGTCAAAATGTTGTACTTAAATAATTTTTTATTGTAATACTATTCTTAACACAATTTTATATACAATTTCTAATTTAAGTGACTCTAAATATCATAAATATTATCCATTTATACGCTTTTGCAAAATTACGGTTCCGAATGTAGTCGGATACCTTAAGAACTATGGAATTTTAATGGTTGGAATGAGACTTTTTTTAATAATGATATATATCACGGCACATCATTTTATGAATGCAATTTTACATTGGTGTTCAAAGTTAAGAAAATTTGATTTTTCATGAAAGATTTGAACAAAATGTAAAAGTACTGCTTCGAAACAAAGTTGCACATCTTTTCTGTCGAATGCGTAAATGCATATGTGAGTCTGGTCAGAGCTAGTCGAGGAACATGACTTTTAAGCACGCGTACCAAAATTCGCATTTCATTCACCAGCACACCTCTCCAAATTGCTTGGTGTTTTTTGCTGCAATCGAAATGAGCAACCTCAAATATTTAGATCAGGGGTGTCCAACACGCAGCCCACGGGCCGCATGTAGCCCTCCGACTCTTTTTTAAAAAATTTTAAATATCAGGTTTTTAAAGTTTTTTCATTTTGAAATTTATTTAAGGGGAAATTTATATATACATATATAAATCTACAATGTATTTGCCTGTTACCTGTTCTTGTTTTAAAATGAATCCTTTTTGATAATAGAAATGTCCTTTAGATTAAAATAGATTTTTATTTTATCAAACATTTACATTTGATTTTACTATAATGAATTACTTTTTTAATAAATTCCGAATTACATTATGCAAATCCTTTACTATGGATGGTACATGATTATCTGTGTGTGCGACTTTCATTTCTCCACCTCCTTTTCAGTTTGGAGAGCCCAAAATGCAAGAGGCAGTCAGAGAGGTTTTTTAAAATTAAAAAAAATATTCAGGACGGTTAAGATAAAGGGCAATGTATACTTAATCGTTTGCGAATGACAGCACTATCAAATTTCAACAATGAGTGACGAAAGATCAATTCAAAAAGAACACCGTAATTTTCAAGAAAATAGCAACTGTAATATATTAAACATTATTTGATCACATTACATTACTATATTATATAAACATTATTATATTATCTATGTCTGTGTACATGAAAAATAATGAAAACAACAATAATAATTTATTCTAATTTAAATTTTCACTCCAATAAATTTTTTTTGTTTCCAAATCTGATATAAATGTACGTATTTTTCCCAAAGTGGCCCACTAGGTCATTTGGGTTGGCTAACCCTGGTTTAGATGATAGAAATACGCCAGTCTCAAATCCAGACTTGTAGAGAATTTCATTTAACGCCAAGCGTCGTGTTCAACTTATGGAAACACTTTCAGGATACCGGATCGGTCGAGAGAAATTCTGGGCAAGGTCGTCCAAGAGCCAAGACGATTAGAAAAGATAGTCATTGATCCATTATAGCGAGACACAGCAGGGATATTACAACTTCTCAGCTCTCTCGTGAGTTGCACGTGGAAACAGGAGCTCTAGTTTCAAGGGTGAATGCTTCCAGAAGACTTCACGAGAGAGGGCTGCTTGTAAGAAGACCTGTTGTTTAGGCCCCTCTCAGTTCTGAGAACAGGAAAGTCCGTTCAAAAGGGGGGAAAGATCATAGAAATTGCAGTATGGATTCAATGGACGACCATTCTCTTCAGTGATGAATTCCGGTTAAGCCTATTGAATTTTGCCATACTTTTCTATAGAAAGCATCAGGGACCAGATACCTGCCCTCCAATGTCCAAAAAATCAGCCCTTATGGCAAAGGAGAGTTGATGGTCTGGGTAGGCATCACTTTAGATGGCCGCATTCACCTCCATATCTTTGAAAGAGGCACTGTGACTGCTGTGAGGTACAGAAATGAGGTCTTGGAGCCCTATGTTTGTCTTTTTAAAGGAATAGTTGACTTTGGTTTTATTTTAATAGATGACATCACGTAACCACATAAAGCTCATCTGGTCGGCGAATTTCTCAAGAGTGAGGATGTTCGCCGGATGGATTGGCCAGTTAGATCTCCAGACCTCATTCCTATAGAGCATGCCTGAGACATTTTGGGAAGGGCAATTGCAATTCACGATCTCACTTCGAGAGCCATTCAAGATCCGAAAACAGAGTTTGCCGAATGAGTAGGATGAACTCATAAATTCCCTTATTTCTAATATAAAATCGCAGTGTGAGACCTGCATATTTGTAAGAGGGGAATATATATATATATATATTGGTTAATGTGGGGTATATTTGTTTTATTCTGAAATTGCTGTTTCATACCTTTCCAGTTCGATGAGTGTTACGCATGATCATGCGTGTGAATTATAATTGTTGAGTAGTTATTTTTTTTGCATTATATTTAGCCAATGTACATAACAAATTTCATTAAAATCTATCCAGTAGTTCTTGAGATAATGAACCAAATTTAAAAATTCTCTTAATTTTGAACACCAGTGTAAAGTATAATGTAAAAAGAAACACACACAATATTTTCCCTATAACTTTTCAAGTCGGGTTAGTAAA
>BMAV01003937.1:330026-348743 GCA_019973955.1 Trichonephila inaurata madagascariensis
ATAACTAATTAAGTTTAATTAATAATAATTTTAATTGATAATAATTTTAAATAATTTTAAGTAATAATAATTTAAATAATAAGTATATTTTTTTTTTACTTTCTAAAAAACAGAATAATTACATAAAATATCATTTAATACTTAATAAACCTTTCATAAATAAATTCATTTAATTTTAAAAAATAATTAAATCAATCGGGGAAAAAAAATTTGATCGCGTGAATCGAACCCTATCTTCCTGCATAATAAGCAGGCGTTCTCCCAACCACGCTACGGAGTCGTCGGAAGGAATTAAAACTTAATTGTATAAAAGCTAAGCATGAATTTCGAAGGCTATTTTCTCCGAATGGACTGGCTATTCGGCGGAATTACACTGAGGATTGAACACCCTAAAGGAGTGCTACTAATACACCAAGTCATAACCCCAAATGAATTTCCTTAGTCGTGTCCTCCCCTTGTTAGATTATGTAAATATGTTGTCTGGACAAGCTCTTTGCCCAATTTTTTTTCTATAAACTATTTTTTTTTTCGTCAATTTATATATGTGTGTGTTATTTAATATTTATAATTTAAAACTAAAGAATATACAACTGTTATACAAAATTATAACGATGCGATCAAAGAATAAAAATTCTCTCATATATTTTTCTAAATATAAACAGATAGTAGAAATTATATACATAAATATTACCATTATTTATAATTACTTTTAAGTAGTCTGCATTAAAATTAAAAAACAATTCAATAAGTTTATCTTTTCTTTTTTTATATATATTTGAGAAGCAGTTTAGATTTTAGATAAATTATTATTATTTTTATTCTTAGAGAATTCCACGAAACAAAAGTTTTCTCAATCAGATCCCTTAACAACAGTTTTCATTTTTAAATGTGAAATTAGTACAAAATTACCCTATACATTTATATTCGTTACGGAAAGCATTGCAAAACAAGAGTAAGGAGGAAATTAATGACTCGAACAATTAAGGTATCCGACTACGTTCGGAACCGAGATTTTGCAAAAGCGTATAAATGGATAATATTTATGATATTTAGTGTCACTTAGATTAGAAAACGTATATAAAATTGTTTTAAGAATAGTATTACAATAAAAAAATTATTTAAGTACAATATTTTGACAAAAAATTAACATAGAACGACCCAATTTCAAAATATTCTCCTTTTATGAAAAATGCTTCTATTATAATAATATTTTACCTGTCTATAGCTCAGATCTTTGTACAGAGGTTTAACTAGAATTTTTGAAACCTGTAATTTAGAAGTGGATTTATCCATAGTTTACTACAACAGAGGGAGAAATTTTAAGGAAAAAAAGCCGATAATTATATATATATATATTTTAATGGGTGATAACTCTGAAAATAATGTAAATTTTTCAAAATTCCTAGTTGAGACTCTGTGGAAAAGTCTTTACTTTATCTAAGCAAAATATTATTATTATTATAGAAGCATTTTTTATAAAAGGAAAGCGTTTTGAAAAAAGGTTATTCTAAGTTAATTTTTTGCCAAAATATTGTATTTAAATAATTTTTTTTGTCAAAATGTCCTTATAAAACAATTTTATACATGTATTCTAATCTAAGTGACACTAAATATCATGAAAATTATCCATTTATGCGCTTTTTTAAAATCACGGTTCCGAACGTTGTCGGATACTTTAAACAGATACATACTAAGCTAATTTTGACTTATGAATTACAATATAAACCTTACTGTATCGAGTAAACGGATAAATGACAAGAAAGAATGGAATGATTCTAAAAACTAGACGAGAAAACATACACACAACTCCCTTTGCTAACATTAAACTAAAAATTCGAAGCTAGTAGGAATATTTCGTTAAAAATGAGACAAGATGAATTCTATACTTCTTTCTCGATTATTCCCATAATTGTTAGAATTGTTTACCAATTGTCTGAGATAGAGTAAATGTTGATTATTTTGGCATTTTATCTGCTTTATATCATAGAATACCGTCACATTTATTAAATTTAATTTTCATCCAGGTGGCGTGTTGTATCTGTTTCAATCAAATAAAAATATTATTTCATATTTCTTTCAGTTATCGGATCAAATACTTTTTATTACGTTATGTCCGTTCGTGAACTATTTTATAACAAATACTTATTTCAATTTACAAATTCCTCTTTTAAATCCAAAACATACTTGTTATTATTTCTCTGAGTTTTCGATTTCAATTATAATTTTTAAAGCACATTTAGCATCTTTTACTACTCATTGTTACAGGCTCGTTTTGTTGAATACATGTCATTATACGATTTAATTATTGAAATTCTTTTTGAAACTTTTTTTCATTGAAATAAATATTTATGTTACTTTTACCAAGCATCCGCTCTTTCTAGTTCTTTATAGTCTCAATCCATTTGCATATTTTTTTCGATAATTAATATAGTCGGTATAATAATCTGTTCAATATTGAAATAAGCAAAATTCCTTATTTTTTCTTAGAAAAAGCTTTTTTCATAAACAATAATTCTCTTACTAATTTTATAAACTTGAAAATTGTCAAAATCTACATGATAGTGCAAAAAGTTATGCTTTAATTAGAATATCTGCAAAACAGGTTCGTAAGAAACAAATGATTCAAAGAAGACAGTTATCCACACCAAAAAAATAAGAAAGAAATTGCTTCCTTACTTAGTAGAGAAAAAAGACACAATTGTCTTTTTGAAAGGAGGCCGCTCGCGGAAGTAGTAGAACAAATATTCTTCTTCGGGGGATTTGAACTTATTTATGTGTTGATATGTATTTTTCATTTCCTTTATCTCGACACGAACATCTTCTCTTGTTTTATAAAGCGAGTAAAATAATGTCTCTTTTAACATCACTTTTACTCAAAGCTATACTTATCTAGAAAAACTGCTTGCTAGTTGCATACTAATCCGTACTAGTTGCTGAGAATGTTGATGAAAAGAGTAAAAATATTTCACTATATGCCCCATATTTAACAAAAATATGTCAACTGAGTTTTTACTAATTTAACTTATTGTATTTTTAACTAAATGAGTGTTCTAATTTCTAAGATCGTTACTAATATTTTTGCGGAAGAGAGTGAGGGAATTTTAATGCCGCACTGTGTTCAGCTACTCGAGGGCTTTTGGTGACGAACCTTGTAATTTTGAACCATAGTCAAGTGACGAGGACGATATATAGCTGAGCTGGCACCCCTTCTCCTAACTTTCACACCACACCAGTGGGAGGACGTTTGAGCTCTCAACAGAGTTAACGCGCATTGCTCTCCTACATGGCGCGTCTTCAGCGGTACTAGGCTCGAACTCATGACATGATGGCCACGAGTCCATTACCTTGACCACTAGGTTACAGGGGCCCTGATTTCGATCAAAACAAATGCTTATTTATATGAGGCTGTTTGAAAAACGAGAATTTTTAAAATATGGAAATATAGAATGATTAAAACAGATAGTTTTTCTAAAAAAATTAATAAATTCTAAGAAAAAGCGGTATGTATATTAAAAATTTAATCTAAAATAATATCTACAATTCATAAGCTTTTTAAAACTGAAATTTAAAATAAATATATTTATAATTTTTCACAAATTTTACGCGTGTATTTAAAAGCGAAAACTAATTTTTTTTTTTGATAAATACCAATTCGTTCCTGAAGTTTTTCATAGCAAGGACATCCGTATCAGAAGATTTATTTATCTCTTATAAAAATATATAACAAATATTTAAATGTTTAAAATTACATAGCTTTCGTAAATTCAATACTTAAAAACAATTCATATGACATTTATTGTTTTTTAATGATACATAATACTTATAAGGAAAAATGTAATTATCAATCAAGTCAAAGGGCACACTTTGGTCTAATCAGGACCTTGCATCTTCCAAAAAATAAAGTCAAAACTAATTTTCTTTTTATTTATTGCTGCTCATTGAAATAATGGAATATTTCAATAATTATCATTGAAATGAGACACTTTTTAAAATCAAATTTCAGCTACTCCAGCTGATGTGAAGAGTTGCTTTTTTACATAGTTTAAAATGCAACAATTGTGAGAAATGCAACATTGAGCAAAATTGCCTCTGTTGAGAAATACTTTCGCTCTCGGATCTCATTCACACAGTTAAGGTCTAATCAATTCACTCATAATATAATAAGACAAAATCTTTCAACAACAAAAAAAATTTAATGTATATATTATTATTATTTTTAAGGAAGAGGTCTTTGCGAAAAAGGGAAAAAGATATTAAAAAAAATCATTAATGTACTTTCAACCTACAGTCGTATATCGTATATATTATAATTGTCTCTCTCTCTCTCTATGTAGTATTGAATAATTAAACTCAGAATAAGCATTTATGACTTTCAAAATTTAATTTCTACTTACAAATAAATCATGTTAATTTATTAGAGAAAATAAAGAAAAATGCAATGTATATAGAAAAAGAAATATTTTTTTCCATCTAAATTTAAATTCCTCTTCTGAAAGGCCGTTTGATAGCGAAGGTTATATATATAGCCTTACGGCTTCAGATCTTCATCAATATAAATTCTTGAAAATTGTAAAAATAACCGTAGTAATATATTCATATAATTCGCAATATTGGGACAATTACTTTAGATTTATTTAAAAAATCTTATTTATAGTTTTATTTTTTAAATTATGATAGTTATTATCATTTTGCAAAGAAATTTTTAATTAAAAATTAAAAATTTCCTTTCTTATTTTTAAAAAGTGTCAAATTTTTCTTGTACTACAATAATCGGTTATTTAAAGAAAAGTTTATAGTCCAACTTTAGGCATATATATATATTGGCTCACGTGATGTGTTTCTTTATGTGCAATAGTTGGTTTGTTTGAAAATCTACTCTTTTTCTGAAGAAATAGAAGCAAGGAAAAAATGCAAATCAATAAAAGTTTCTGTGTCTTAGAATTCATACACGTAGTAACTTTACAATTCATATCACAAAAAAGAAAATTGCTATAGTATAACTAATAGATCATTCATATATTGATGAAAAATATTATCCCAATATGTTACATATCGAGACAGATTAAAATATCAATGATGTTTTAATTCATATAACAATTCAAATTTAGATATTATGGAATATTTTGATGTGTAAATGTCATTCTTAAACAAAATGTCATTCCTCTATAATTATCCTTATTATATAGCTGCAGTTATAGATGCTAATTTTTAATCCTTTAACTACACTGAAGTGCCACTGAATTAGGGATAGCAAGGGTTATGGAAA
This sequence comes from Trichonephila inaurata madagascariensis, assembly GCA_019973955.1. Lineage (NCBI taxonomy): Eukaryota > Metazoa > Arthropoda > Arachnida > Araneae > Nephilidae > Trichonephila > Trichonephila inaurata. The sequence continues at coordinate 335,293 of BMAV01003937.1, forward strand.
TTATGTGTAGCACTGCGCATAATTTATGCACAAGTGAGGGCGCTGTGGTAATGCATATATAGCGCGTTCTGTGGTTGCTCTGAGTTAGTTGTTGGAATTGCCAATATGGGTAAACTGTCTGATTTAGACGCCTTCGATCGTGGAGAAATCGTAGGTGCGCGACGCACGGGCCATTCAATTTCCAAAATCCTCAGACAGCTAGGATTTACAACGTCGATAGTGTCAAGAGTATACCAAGAATACATGGATGGTGGACAAAAAACTAGCTATCGGGCAAACTGCAAAGGATAATTATCCTTGACAGTGCGTGATGAGAGACGGCTTAGGCGTATTGTACGTAACCAGCGAGGCCAAACATTAGCTCAAATTACCAGATGTACAGTCAGTAAGCGGACTGTGCAACGCACGCTTCACGCATGGGTTTTAGAAGCAGTCGACCTACGAGATTACCACTGCTCAATGGTCGCCATCGGGCTGCACGTCTTGTCTGGGCAAGACAGCACTGAGGCTAGAATGTTAAGAACTGGAAACGAGTAGCATGGAGTGATGAGTCCGGATTCCGACCACTTAACGCCGACGGGAGGTTGAGAATATGGCGTCAGGCTCCTGAGGCCATGGATTCTGCATGCCTGGTTGGAACTTTACAAAGGCATGGTGGTTCAATCGTGGTCTAGGGTGTTTTTTCTTTGCACTGTTTGGGATTTTTGGTGCGTGTACCAACCTCCCTCAATGCAATTCGGTACGTAGAGTTGCTGGGTGATCACCTCCATTCGTTTATGCTGTTCTGTTATCTGCACGGTAATGGAGTTTCCAGCAAGACAACTATTCCTCTCACAAGTCCTGGTTGGATACTGGCTGGTTGGATGAGCATTCTTCTGACTTTTCTATCATAAATTGGCCACCTAGAAGCCCAGATTTAAATCCTATTGTGCATCTTTGGGATGTTTTGTAACAGGGAGTAAACGGCCAACACAAAATTACCAACGAATCTTACTGAATTATGGACAGCTTTAGCCAATATTTGGCAAGTCATTCCGTGGAACGTTTTCCAGAAACTTGTTGAATCTATGCCTCTCCGTGTGGCAGCCTTTATCAAGCCTAGAAGAGGTCCAACTCATTACTACGTAGGGATCCGAGGCTCCTACAGATCATGGGATTACAACCAGAGTAAATGACTCAACTAAAATTAAAGTCTGATCGTATAGTGGTAACACAATTTTATTTAGAATAACGGCATACTGAAACTTACATTCTAAAACAATGTAAAAACGGTACTTATCTGAGCGAGGGGTGGACTGAGTAGGAGACCTGGGAGGGTGGAGTGGTGCTGGAAAGTAATCTAAGGAAAGGAGAAAAAAGCCCCGAGAAATAGCGTGCAAGTGCTTTTAAAGCTGACCGCATTACTTCCGAAACAATCCACTGCGAATTTATTACTGTTCCAATCCACCACTCTGATTTGCGTAACGGCTACTCACAGTCCGCGTAAGAATGCAACCTTGTCCACCAGAGAGTGCAATGAACTGGGAACGCACTCACATTCTTTAACTAATCTCTATTTCCTGTAAACAGGGCAGATGCAAAATTAAAATTGTATCTCAGGGACCAGAACTCTCGGCCTCCCATCAGTAGGTATCCCTAATTCAGTGGCATCCATCATATATGGCAAGAGACTTGGGATCAACAGGTCATCAACAAGCTACATACCATTCATCCTTCCACTGCTCAATGGGCAGCGGTACCAGTAGAAAGACATGATGTCCGCTTGACTCGACTTCGTATCGGACACACTCGTCTAACACAAAGACATTTGCTGCTAGGAAAGAGTCCCCCAGTACGCGACTTTTGTCAATGTGACCTTTCCATTTTACACATTTTAATAGAATGTCCAAAGTATTCATTCAAAAGAAACACCTTTTTAAAAACCAATCTTTTAATTTTGACTGATTTGGTTGGGGAAACTCCCTATCCAAATCTTTTTGCATTTTTACGCTCAATTGATGTTTTACATGAAATATAATTTTCTTAAGGATTTTATAGTACCATTGGATTTTCTTTTATAAAAAAAAAGAGATATCTATTAAATTTTACATTTATGCATTTTTAAATACTTTACTCACACAATTTTATATTTTTTTCTTCTGACATTTTAAAATACATTTTTATATTTATATATATATTTATTGTGTGTTTATATTTTAAAAATTTTAACATACTAACGAATGTGTGGCGCAGTATAGCCATGCTTGGCTCTAGCGCCAAAAAAATCAACACACACACAATCATCATCATCATCACCCTAATTCAGTGGCATTTAAGTGTATATCTTCTTCACAAACCTGGGAAGGGATGGAAATTAATCAAGTTCACTTCACTTCTCTGATATTTTATTGGGTTTATCTACAACAGATATTGAGGTATAAAGTTCTGTCTAGAAGTTCTTAGCTGCTTCAGTAAAACCAAGATTTATTTTAGTGTCCCCATGGCTCGTAATTTATCACTGTAATTTAATTATCTCATGTTGATTATTTAAATTTCAAATTCTTTGTGCATGCTATATTGTTTGTTTTAATGATATCATGGGATATTTAAGTAGTTGAAAATGAATTTTTTGTTTCCATAGAGATTAATTCATTCCTATATTAACAGGAAAATTTTTTTTGTAAAATCCTTCAGGAATTGAAACGCAAATTTGTGTGATTATTATTCAAATCAGATGAAATTATAAAACTATAAACTGACTAAAATATAGCTTCATATTCGTTTAGTAATATTTAATAAGTTTGTAGAAAAGGATTAAAAAGCTTAATTCTTCGAATTATGCATTATTTTAATTTAGATTCAGAAATTCTTCAAACTATGAGTACTTTTACTGTAATTTAATAAGCATTTGCAAGAACTTCACAAGATCTTACCTTAATTTGATTCATGTGACAAAAATGCTTCCTTATTACTTTTCACGTATTTCTAGGAGGAGTTCCTTTTACATCTCTCCCAATCATTCGTAATCTTAAGAGTTCACGACTTCCATTTCCTAGCATAGCAACAATCATAGATTTCTTTTCTATTTTCCCTTGATTTTTTTCTTAAAAAGATCTGTAATATGCGTTTACTTTTACATTGAAAAATATTTCTGGTGGTACTTTTTTAGCCAGTAATAATACTTGAAAGTTATTGTGATGTTTGATATAAGCAAAAAAGTAACGAAAAATAATATACCCGTAATGATATATGATGTTATAAATAGTATAATTTTATGAAACACGTACACATTTACATACACATTTATTTATACTTCTAGCTTAACCAAGGGTACACAAAAAAAGTTCGTTTTTGCTATTGTCAATTAATAAATCTAGCAGGAAAAAGTCGGGGAGTAGCGAACAGCTTGTAACAGGTCTACCCGCGTTCTTTCCACTAATAGTCCTCTTGGGGAATAATGGGTCTTTAAGAAGTGTTCTATTGAAAACCTTCCTACGAAGAAGATATGATTATGTAAATCAGGATTTGCATATAAAGGTTAAACTTTCGAGTCAGTAAAAGAGAAGTTAGACTGCTACAGGATAGCAGTGATTGATTAACATAAAGTTAGGTGAGAGCAATTCGTAGGTTATTTGATTAATATTAAGATTGACGGTTTGGTCAATTAGTGATTAAATTAGATTCGTTCGGTTTGAAATAGAAAGTGTATTGCTTGGACGTGTCCTGTGTAAGTTATCTGATTTAATATTAATCTCCAATTATCTCGTCTACCTCGCGGTTGCTTCACATATTTGGTAATTGGTGCATTTCTTGGAGCATTCAAGGTTATTGAATTTGTGCTGTGTTGATAAGTGTGAATAAATATAAATTGTTTTGAATATGCCTTATCTTCCTTCCGACCCTCTCACACTAATGGGTGGCGCGGGTCGTCCATTGCAAGCTGCAAGGATCGGGTAAATACCAGAAGACACCAACTTGTAAGATGAAGGAAGCATATTCAGTGCCTCCATATTTAATTAAGGGACAGGTTGTTGACACGCAGTAGATTTTTTTTTTTTATCCTTTTGAGAGAGAGAAGCTAATTTCTGGATTTCATAAGTTTCCTAACTCCTGTGCCACACACTATCAAATAAATGCATATCTGACAGGTATTGGGAGGCCAGGGGTATAATGAGGACAGCAGATGATCGACCTTATTGATAAATTTTCTGTTTACATTTGACTTTTTTTCCCCCGGAAAGTTTCTATTGGTTTCTTTTGTTAGTCTTTTTATTGTTCAGTTGTTTTGGTGGCATATAACAGTGTGTAAATGTATGTCTAAGCCGCTATTGCTTTGAAATAAGTCCTTTGAATAAGAAATAATTTTTGTTTTATTTTCGAAAACAATATTTACTCTCCTTTAAATTTTAGGCCGCAAACATTCCTCCGTTCACTCATAAGTATGAGATGATTAATGCGTAACCGATTTTTGTTTCTGGGATGTAACGGTCAGTAGAGTAACGGGGATAGAACCCCCTGAAAAGTGAAATTTTAGGTCCCAAGCTTAAATACGTACTTCGCGTCGGTCAGGCTTTCGGACCCCTGGAATTCCTGGACCCCCCGTAATGCGAGGGTGTACGTTGCGCCACTTTTGACGGGTTGTATAGGAATCAATGCTTAAGCTTGATAAGAATTACATTCTCACAGAATTTTTCTATTTTTCAGAACGATATTTGTAGATTACGTTAGAAGTGAAAGAAAAAGAATATGAAAGTTATTAGAAAGAGCTAGAACAGCGGTTCTTATACTCTGGTCCGTGGACCCCTGGGGTCCTCAGTGCCTTTTTAGGGGGTCCGCGGAATCTCTCTTGTAACGTTTAGATTTCCCTCTTTTACAGACTTTAAAAAGCCTAGTGGAAAAATTGAAAGATGTACCATACTAGACTAGATCACTAAATTCTCCAACAAGGAAAAAACTCTACTAGAACAGATATTTCGACCAAATTGGGGAGGGATGTTCAAAATCTTGGTGTGTCCACGATATCGCATTGATACATCAAGGGGGGGGGGGGACGGTGATCGAAAGTTTAAGAACCGCTCAGATAGAATGAAGGGAATTACAATAAGGGAAAGCTGTGAAAGTAATCCAGTTCCCCCAAACGCACTAGCACATAAAATAAAGGATTTTATAGAAGGTAAAGAGTTAAAAATAAAACAATGCTTGAGAAATATTAAGATTTTTTCCAAGAACCAAGGCTGGGTGGCATGGATGGTACGTGTGGCCTTGTACATCTCGCTGTCCTTGTCTGCTTATAAATCTTTGGGTGCAATTTAAAGTTAATTGCAAAACAATTTAAATGTACTATAGTTGAACTAAATTTAATTATATGTAATATTAATGATTTTACCGGACATTATAATTATTATAATTTATCTGAATCTGAGCTCTAGACAATTCTATATCAATTCTACACCTAACCGGCTGGTTGGCGTAGTTGGTTTCTCACTGGCCTTTTACAATTAAAGTTGAGGGCTCGACCCCAAACAAAGGTGGTGGATTTTCATAATGCAGAAAATACACAGCATCCAAGTCGTATTATTATGCGGCATCTTAAATATCGCTAGAGTTCCTGTTTGGCTTGAATTCTCTCGGCAAAATAAATTTTCTAGTACCATTTTGCATCGTCAGAGCTTAGGTGTCTCCCTCTGGTGAAGAGACTGGGTGTCAAAGTTACTTTGCGGTGGTTGTTTTCCACCTTTATGGTGCCCCACTAAAGAGTGATACCAGCTTCTGGCGAATGTACCAAGTCTGCAATAGTAAATTCAAATCGGCAGCCTTATTGAGGATAAAACATTGAATGTTTATGGTAAGAAAACAAAAACTTATGTAATAAAAAGAAAAAAAAGAGGAAAAGAAGAAGAAAAAATTATATTTTTTTCTATAAAAAGAATCTATTCTTAGAGGTATCTTATAAGAAAATAAAGTATTGTATGGAATATAATCTGGTCCAACTGAGCTGTGTGAAAATATTTTATAATTTAGCGGAAGTTTAGGTGTCCAATGCTACCCAACCTTCCCCTAAGAAATTTATTACTTTATTGTAGTACTGGTGGCTTTATTACCGCAAAATTCGGCGTATAATGCGCACTTATAACTCAAAAAGCAAGATCGAAATTTAAGAGTGCGCGTTATATGCCGAGTATGAAATCCAAAGCTTCAAAAATAAATAAATGGGTAAGTAAAAAATTATAGTTTAAAAAAAATTAAAAAACACGCTTTTATAGTGAATTGAACTAAAAAATAAAAAAAAAAAATAATTCTTAATATAAGAATAAAATGATTAAGGAGAAAATTAATGACATTGGGGTAAAAGCGTGGGGTGCTCTTTATTAATTGTTATAATTTCTTACTAGTTTTTTATTCTAAAATGCTGAGTTAGTGCAAAAATGTAGTACAAAGCACCCCACGCTTTTACCTCAATGACGTTAATTTTCTCGTTAATCATTTTATTCTTATAATAAGAATTATTTGTTTACCTTTTGGTTCGATTCACTATAAAAGCGTGTTTTTTAGTTTTTTTAAAAAACTATAATTTATTTTTCCTTTTTTAGTTCAATATACAAAAAAAGCCTGTTTTTTTAGTTTTTAAAGCTATCATTTATTCTTTGTTGAATTTATCCTTCAGTTTGATATCCTTCAGTTTGCTCTTCAATGGATATTAATTAACGAGTCTGAAGGGTATATATTCTCTCCGTTTACGGGGCCTCGGATGAGTCCTAAATCTTTATATTTCAAAGATTCCATTTATATAGATACAGGTCTAACTAATAAAAATGTGTTAAGAAGAAATATTAAATGTCAATCGTATTATCACCTTTTAAACGTGTTGCTATAATTCGTACCATCACTTCTAAACGTATATATATTGCTTTATAAAAAAAAAAAAATATTTAGAAGTTAGAACATAAATTATTTTTTTCACATGCACGATTTTTTTTCCTATTTCCATTTTTAAAAAAACTAAAATTATATTATGGTAAGAAATTGCTAACCCACCCTACCCTTTCTCACGTAAGGAACAATTTTTTTTATTTGTATTAACCACAAACCTATTTGCGGTTTTAGGGTTAAAACTTAATCTTTTAGTCGCTAAATCTGAAATTAGTCGCCAAATCTAGCAATGGCATATGAAATTAGTCACCAAATCTGGAAATGGCATATGGAATTAGTCACTAAATCTGAAAATGGTTTATGCAATAAGTCGCCAAATCTGGAAGTGATATACGGAATTAGTCGCCAAATCTATAAATCGTATTCCTAATTATCCTAATCAGGACAATGAAACAAAATTATGAAATTATTGTATTGTCATCGGTCCTTGACAAGTATGCAAAATTTCGAATTAATTTGACCTTTTTTAAGTGGGTAAAAATCGTGTTCGAAGATTCCATTACATACAAGTGAAACTTATTAAAGCGTGTTAAAAAAGAATTAGACTTCTACATAGATCGAAATATACTGTTTATTTAAAAGAAATGACATACCTAATGAACTTAAAGGGTTGTAGTTCTAGAATATACTATTTTTTTTTTCAAAAGTCTGGGGTAGTACCTCAAATAAATGACTTCAAAATTTAAGAGCATTTCAGGCATACAATTCAGGCTACTTTGCAAAAAAAGAAGTAAGCGTTATACGGCGAATATACATAAAAACTAAAAAATGCAGACTGAAAGAATAGGAGTGCGTTACACGCCGGATTTTACGGTATGCTATTTTTGCTTATTTTGTCTGACTCACTGGTTATTTAATTCTTGTAACAAGGAAGTATGAAAAAAAAACACATCCAAAAGATAATTATTAACAATATAACTTATTCCACTAAAAAAATCCTGAAAAAACCGTAATTAATAATTTATAATTTGTGTGTGTGTGGCTATAGTTACATATAATTTATCTTTATATAAGTTATTTAAAGTCATACTTAATGTAGTAGTTATTTATTGGAAAAATAAGCTTTTAAATATAATATTAATGTCCAAGTGTGCGACAGTTCTCAATTCAAAAAATAATCTAAGGTGAAGCCAAGATGTTCAATGACTCAAATGAATGCAGTAGCCGAGTAATCGCGAACTCATGGTCGGCGTTGACGAGTCCTGAATTCGAGTTCTGGTGTTCCTGAAGACTTGCCTCGCATATTAAATCCATGCTGTTGCATATTAAATCCATCGAGGCTCAGTATTCTCACGTTAGTATAGTATGGAAGCTTAGAGGTGGGTGCCATCTCAGGTGTTGTCCTCATCACTTTACTGAGGCTCAGAATTATGAGATTCGTCGCCAAGAGCCCTCACGTAGTTTCAAAGGATGAATGACGTTAATAAAAAATCTAGCAAGGGTTAAGAAATCAGTATCATAACCATGCAGAACGCTGGTAAGTTATCAACTGAGCTACTTTGCCGCTGGCGGTTGAAATAAATTTTTTAGTATTTAAGCTGTTTTAATTTTGATGATTACTTTCTACAAATTAAATTAATTTCCCATTTGGCTCAATCACACTGAGAGCTGAACACCATAAAGAAATACTACTATTACGCGGAGTCTTGTCCCTAAATGAATTTAAATATCGTGTCCACCCCTCGTTATATATATATATATTTTCAAATGAGAGGTGGCGCGGATTGGGGTATTTTTACCATTACAGACTTAGTACATTCTCCGAAAAACTGGTATCTCTATTAAGTTTGGCACCATATAGGTGGATACATATCGCCACTATGTAATTTCGACACCTATCTTCCACCCCAGAGGGAGACCCCTGACCTCTTACGATGCGAATTAGTACCAGGAATTTAATTTTGCCGACAACACCCAAGCCAAACAGGCATTCAAGGGGTCTTTAACATGCCGTATAATTATATAACAGGAACGCTGTCAACTTTCTGCATCATGAAAGTCCACCGGCTTGGGCCGGGGTCGAATCCTCAACCTTAGGCATGCAAGGCCAGCCACAAACTAACTAGCCAACTTCAATTATTAGACATAGAATTGTGTAGAGTTCAGGTTCAGATAAATTATAATAATTATAATGTTCGGAAGAATCATTAAGATATTCGACTACGTTTGGAACCGTGATTTCAAAAAAGCGGATAAATGGATAATTTTCATGATATTTAGTGTCACTTAGATTAGAATACATGCATAAAATTGTTTTAAGGACATTATGACAAAAAAAATTTATTTAAATACAATATTTTGGCAAAAAATTAACTTAAAACTATTTTTTTTTCAAAACGTTCTCCTTTAATAAAAAATGTTTCTATAATAATAATATTTTGCTTAGATTAAGTAAAGACGCCCACGAGGTCCAGAAAGTCTCAACTAGGATTTTTGAAAAATTCACATTATTTTCAGAGTTATCACTAATTGAAATAATTATCGGCGTTTTTTTTTTCTGAAAATTTCTCCCCTCTGTTGTAGTAAAATAAGAATAAATCCACTTCTAAGTTATACGTTTCAAAAATTCTAGTTCAGCCTCTGTACAGAGGTCTGAGCTATATACAGGCAAAATGTTATTATAATAGAAGCATTTTTCATAAAAGGAGAATGTTTTGAAAATTGGTCAGTCTATGTTCATTTTTTATCAAAATATTGTACTTCAATAATTTTTTATTCTAATAATATTCTTAAAACAATTTTATATACGTTTTCTAATCTAAAGGACATTTAATATAATAAATATTATTCATTTATACGCTTTTGCAAAATCACGGCTCCGAACGTAGTCGGATACCTTAATATTACATATTTTCAGATTCAAGTCGTAGTATAATTAAATTTAATTCAACTATAATACATTTAAATTGTTTTGGAATTAAATTGAAATTGCGCCCAAGATTTTTAAGCAAAATTTCTACTGAGTATAGCTGTTTTATTATTTAAGGTATTCTATATCGTCAAATATACTATATGAATTATATTTCAAACTAATTTCGTGGCTAAAATCATACAGAAATGTTTCAAAGAAATATTTCGAGCAGTTCATAATCGATCTGTGTTAGACATTAACAATTTTCGAAATAGAAACATTAAATTACGAAACAGATAAGTTATTTTTAGTCTTTTTACTCTGTTAGACCTAAGTCTGGTTTCAATTATAATTGTGTTCTGCTTTTAGCATTAAGAGAGCTTTATTTTCTGAAATTCTTCCTTTGACATATAACATAGTATAAGAGCCTAACAGTGCACATTTACAGGTAAGTGGTAAACATTTTAAGAGCTAAATTAATTAAAATCCTTTTCCTTATACTATAATGATAATAGATGATATTACAAGATTCATTAAAATCGCATCACTATCGAATGGAAAAGAACACCTCGCGTGATCTAAAACGAATTACATATCGACATCGCGTTATGAATTTAATTAGCGCTACACTTTTCCTCAAGGATGTTACACTTATGCTTTTTGATCTGATGTCACAACTTATTCATTAACATTTTCGCTCAACTAATTTCTGATTGATTACTATTAATTAATTTTTTTACCACAATCTCCTTCACCTTGCAAAAAAAGAAGGAAAAAAAAATGTTTAATAGCCAATTAGGAGATTAGATTGACATCTCTGAGTAGGAAATATTATATATTTGTGTGACGTCAGTGCTATTCTGTTCCAATTCTATACGTATGAGGTCAGTGCGAAAAACTTTCATGTGATATATAGGATGTCTTAAAAATAGCACCCAAACTCTGTGCAGCCAGATTCTTTGATTGGAGTGCATAAAAGATGCCCAAAAAACTGTACGATCCATAGTGTACAAAAAATACGATAAAGGATGATGTAAGATGGGGCCCGGCGCATTTCTGTGCTCCTGTACGTGATTGGTTGCATATGGTGGAGTACGTCATATGCAGCTTAATCGGACATGTGGATCCAGTTCTATGGCCACCACGATCATCAGATCTCACACTGCTGGATTTTTTGCCTATGGGGTCATCTCAAGGAATTAGTGCAGCGTTTCTCAAACTGTAGGGTGCTCCCCCCTAGGGAGGAGGGATAACTCTACAAAGGGGGCACGAGCACATTGAAAAGTCGATTTTTTTTTTAATTTACCGAAAGTAAACAAGCAAAATACAGTGTGTCATATTAAAGTATAAAATACACATTTGTACTAATATAATACACTTATAAATGCATCAGTACTGCTCAATGTATTTATAATTATTTTAACAATACTAAGTTAAGAACAAGTTTGGTAATTACCAGTGAACTCATGGGCTAGTCAAATATAAAATTATATGCAAAAATTAACACTTATTTTAATAATTTGTACGGTTTATAATTAATCGATTAACTGCCGATTAAAAGATACGCAATTCACTCCCCAATGCCGCCGTTTTCCTTGTATACGTGAATATGTGATGCATTGGGAGGAGATGAAAAAGAATAAATAAAACCATCTCTGAAATGAGTAAATCCTTCGCAAACACTGTCAAGGTCCTTTTATTGCACTCCAAAGCCTTCGGAATAATTTTATGGATAGCGATTTTATGGATTCCTCGATAGCGTCGGTCATGAGTTCGTGATCATCACCACTGGGTTACGGTGTCCACAACAATTTTTAAGAAGATACGAGTAGAGCGTGTTAAGAGTATAGCATTCCAAAGTGGACGGGGCAGCCAAATAATTATGGTCACTAAATCGTTGTCAGGTTTGTTTCTGCCGAGTCGTGGATTTGAGTCCAGGTGCTATCAGCTACTCTCATCATGTAGGGGAGGTGATGCGCGTTAAATCTGTCGAAGTTCTAAGTCCATACGTTGGCATAGTGGAGATATTTGGAGAGTGCGTTGTCAACTTAGGATCATTCTCGTCATTTCACTGTGGCTCAAAATTACGAGGTTCGTCGCTGGAAACCTTTGCGTTAATTTAGAGTGCAATGTCAGTAAGAAAATCAAATTTCAATCCGGCAGTTTCCTCTCAGTTGCATATATTCTTTCTTTTTCTTTCCTTCGTTCAACTTCCGCTCTGTAAGCAATTGAGGTTAAAATTTCATTTTTCTGCTCATGACTTTATCTTCATATGAGTTTTACATTTAATCTGCTGGAAGTAAGGATATCTTCCTTAATATATTTTGCGATACAGTTGCTTTGGGAGTATCCTCAAAAAGAAAGGAAGTTTTTAATATAATTAGGTAACAAAATCAAGGAAAAAATCTTAAGGTGACTGTCTGCTTTCAAAATGTTCTTTTTTTATTACCTGATTTATTTCCAATAAAAGAAAACTAACTATTTTCTTTTATTGGAAATGTACGAGTATATATATATATATTTATTTATAAAATAAACGATCACATATACTAAATTGCTATAAATCTTATGAAGCAAAGCAATAAATGGAATTATAACAAGACAGTATAGATCGAAAATAAGATAGCCTCAGTAGTTAATTTTGGACATCAATGTATATGTATACATATATACATTGATGTCCAAAATTAAGGCTACAAACATATAAAATGAGATATCTCGACAAAAAAAATTCGTTTTAATGCATGGAAATTTAAAAATGGAAACAAAAAATGTCACATGAGTTTAACGTAGACTTACATGCACAAATGAGAGAAACCTTAGTGAAAAAAGAATTTGTCATAGCTCTGCATTGCTGATCTAATAAGAGGTGTTCCCAACTTTAGCGATTGCAAGTGTCACCACACACGTGCTCTCTCTCTCTCATATTGTTAATAAAGATATTGATCAACAATTATGGCAGTAATTCCCATTCTTCCAAAATGATCGATTTTAATGCTTGAAGAGTCTTTGGAAGGGGATTGTCGATATACAGTGGGTCTTCCTAGAACATCCGATAAGTGCTCTATGGAATTGAGGTCTGAAGACCTCGCTGGCCTCACCATACATCAAATACTCTCCTCTTCCAGATAATCGATGAAAAGTGCAGCTCTGAGTGGTCGGGCGTTATCATCCATAAAAACGTACTAACCTCCAACCTCGCCTTGAAAAAAGTCGCTCGAGAGGTTCGCTCTGCTGTACGTATAGAGTGGTGCACATGTGCCTAACATTATCCCTATACAAAGATGTTCATGTCACCTTGCAATTGATTTCTACTACTTTTTCGTACTTTGCAGGGTGATAGCATTTCCTCGGTTCTCATCAAACCCATCATAAGTCGCTTTGTGGGCTGAATCACTATTTGCCTCTGAAGATGTCGTCATGAACAAGCCCGCAGATGTCAATCTTACTCTAACCAAGAGTGGAGTTCATGTCTCCAAAATAAATGTGATATCTGCTGAAACTGAGTAAGGGAAACGCACACCAACGGTTTTCTGTCATAAAAGCCCTTCTCATCTTTGTATGTCTCGATGCTATTGTTTGTTCCAGACTCAGCAGCGAGGTCTTGAGACAGCTACTTACTAGTCATGCCTTTATGGCACAGTGTATTTAAAAGCCTCTGGAGATCCTCCATAGGTGTTGTGACTCATGG